>RJWT010005195.1:0-31490 GCA_004365215.1 Cuniculus paca | reverse complement strand
GATGTATGGCTGCAGTTATTTGGAGGGCCAATGAGCAAAAATAATTGAATTGTTTGTAGCAAACTAAAAGGAATGGAGTCGAACAATTTTTTAACAGAAGAAGAATGTAATGCTCATTCAGTGTTATTGGATAAGCCATTCAGCAAACACGCGGAGGAAAAACTGGATTTTCTACAACCCAACCCGATGCTTTCTCACAGCGTCTTTATCAACTCTGCCACCTTCCTTTGGTTTGTGATTCGTAGCCTCTTGGGAATTGCAACATCAGTTCATTGTTTTCTGGGTTTCACAATCATCCCTTCCCATCGAGAACGTACCATGAGGCATGATCATTGCTTTTTACATGTCCAGGAATGTAAATTACATTTTGTTTTGCAAACTTCATGACCTCCCTTTGAAATAACTGGAAACACCTGGAGATGTTGTGAAAGTGAACCTTCACAATGTGCTCAGTTGAGGAAGCACATGGTGTTCCCTGCTTTGCGTCTTCTTCACGTGTGCCGCTGCCCCTGCACTTGGAACTCTCTGTGTTCAGCTCACTTGGCACCGAGGGACAAGTAGTCCACTTTACTGAGGAGCTGAAACCCTGTGCAGGAGCAATCCTCCAAAACTGGCTATTCACTTTGGGCAAAGGTTTTTGACTTGAATTGTCAACCTGTTTCTGTTCCTGGCTTTGTGTAATTCTATGCAGCCTGGTGTAATAGCCATTGGTCACGTAGGGCCCATAAATTGCACTGAAATGTGGTTCGTCTGAACTGCGAAGACTTTGTACAGAAATAAAATGTAAAATAATCGTTAAAGTTTGTGTTTAAAAATATTTCAATTTATTGGTTAAACATCGCATTAACATTGATTTCTCCTGGTGTTTGGTTTTTGGAGACAGGGTCTCACTGTGTAGCCCAGGCTGGCTTTGAACACATGTTCTTCTTGCCCCAGTCTCACAGAGTTCTGAGATCACTGGCTTGTGCCACCAAAACTTTTTTTAACATAGTTACTAGAAAATTTTATATTATATTTATGGCTTGCATTATATTTCTATTAAACAGTCCTAGTGCAAACCATGCCCATTTTATATTTTGTGTACTATTAAAGCCTATATATATATATATATATATATTGTATAGATTGGATTACTAAAGACTGAAGGGAAAATTTATTCTGGGAAAAAAAGTTTGTTTCAAATTTAGGGGGAAAGAAAATGTATTTTTTTCCTTTTAGCTACTAAACAAGGCAGATACCGTGGGGCAAACTCCTCTACTTACAGGGTAGAAGTCTGCTGCCCCTTGGAAGGTTGTTAACTTGCCTTCAAAATTGTTCTATTTCAACCAAGACTTTGCAGAAATCAACAAGGAACTTCTCTAACATCTTCGCTTTTGAACATGTGATGCCAATCTTGAGCCGAGCATGCTCGGAAATGTGTCTGCCGTCTTCCTTTTTGAACACTGTGATTTATTGTCGTAAAAGGAGCCCACTCCAGAATGAGCCTACCTCTGCATGTGCTTCCCTATATGAACAAGTATAGATTCCCAATAGAAATCCCCACACTTTCTTTGTTCCAGGACAGCATTGCTTTGCAAATGACTCCAGTGTTTTCCTTACTTGCGGCAAGTTATAAGCCTCTCTCCATCGTTTTGTTTACCAGTTATATTTATTGGCTTTGCACTCACAAAAAGGAGAACCTTTTGTGCACAGTCACATTCCCATCTTAGGCTGAGGCATCTCCATGACAAAAGACAGAGAAGAGCATGGAAATTTATTTAATATAAGTTCTATATGACACAGCAGTCTTCAGAAACGAAGACCCAAAGAAGCAGAAACTTGTGTATTTCTGTGCAAAGGTTTGAGGCAAACATGAATAGTTGTGAAGAAGTGTGACTGGATAAAGAGACTATAATAATAATAAATTAGGCACCCTATATCAATCATCAAAGTGTTTTTAGTTTTGTTTGTTTTGCTATTTTAATACAAGCAACAAAGAGTCTACCGACCACTCCTTTATAATGTACAATAGAGAGAAGAGAGAGAAAGGAGATGGAGAAAGGAGAGAGGTGCACAGGGCCACTCAGAATCCACAGCCTCCACAGGGTAACCTGCTAACCGAATGGGGCCCCAGAGATTCCATGTGGGTGCAAACCAGGCACGTGTAGGAAACAGGCCATAGTTAAAGAGTACATTCATTTGCTAAAATCAATGACTTTAACTCCAAGTTGAAACAGGTAAGACTGGCTCCACCAGTTCTAAAACAATGACTTCTAAACTTCAACATGAATGAGAAACACTTGAAAAGTTAGTTAAATACTAGAGTCTGAGGCCACTCCGGAGACCATTCCGGAGATCTGGAGCATCTGCATTTTAAATAGGCCACCTGTGAACTGGTGTTGCAGGTGGTCCTCAAGGGAGCCAAACACCGGAAACAAGGTGCTAAATGACAAATGCCCGGCCATTCTGCTCTCTCCTATATATCCAAATATGCATCCACCCCTCCCCTTGCTTCTGCCTGACATTGCATCTGCTGTCACAGATGTGCAACCCTCAGATGCCCTAATACAATTTTTTCCTGGAGACTTAGTAATGAAAAGGCTGTAACAATTCTGGATAGCTAATTTCCTTCGAACCAAAGTGAGGTCTTATGTCAGTTTTTGGCAATCTATTTAAAAGTTTTATATCTGTGAATGCAGAGACAAAACATCCCGTCACTTCCGCCTCCCCCATTGCTGCATCCCATCCTCCTCCAGAGAGGCAAATGCTTTTCCTCTGCATCACTGATTCTGTGCCAGAAGCAGTACTGTTCTGTTTCTTGGAGCGGATGTATACATGTTTGTTCCTGATCAGCTATCTGAGTCCAGTACTCAGGTGTTCAGATGCCACAAAAGAGAAAACATGGGTAAAACATTAAATCTGCCCAATTTAGAAAACACATAGAAGCTAATGTGGAAATTGGATCTTCTGTTTTATCAAAATCACTTAACTGCTTTCACTTCACCTTCAGTTTAAGCTCATGACACCCATTCATTTTTTGTGTTAATCATCTCTTAATGTTGCTATCAGATTTTAATCACCTCTTTGCAGAAGGACCATCGTTGACACAAATAACCCAAAACAACAGATAGACAACCTTTTCTGGGGCTCCCTTTTTTGGGTAGTTTGTATCCTGTTGTTGATCCAGAATTATAAAGACTTTTGAAAAGACTTCACTGGTAGGTAAAACTCTCAAAAAGATTGATTTGCAAGATGCCAGATAGGGGCCAACTACACTCTTCAAACACCTGAGTTTGCAGAGGATTGAGTTTTAGGAGCCTAGGAACAAAGTGCCATACTTGATAAGCTTAGGATAGATAGCTGAAACAAGGAATTTCTTTGCTTTACATATAAAATTGCACGAGGAGGTGTGTGAGCAAGGAGTGTGGGGGAAGGGTACTCGTTCCTGTGTTAAAAGAACAAGAAAACAACCATATTATGCTTTTGAAATTTTTTGCTGTGAGGCAGATGGGCTGTTGGTCGACACTAAATAAATCCTTGAATAAATGAATCTCTCTAGTTTGGGGGAGGGGTGGCGATGGAGGGAGTTGGGGGAGGGTGGGAAGTGCCTTGTGCATATGAAACAGATAACTTTTTTTTTTTTTAAAGGAAAAGGGGATTAAAAGCAAGAACCTCAGGACATTTAATAACTGTGGCGTTTTATTCTTACTTCATGTGGATTACTGGGGGATTAGCTGCTAAAAACAAGAGCCTAGTCTAATGTTACTGCTTGATTCACCCCTTTTTTTCTCATTTAAAATCTGTTTCTTCTATGATTTCCATTTTGTTATTGACAGACAAACCCAGGAAACAAATAAAATTTCCCTGATAAATGGAAGGCTTTACACAATTGACCTTCACTGAGCAACAGAAATGGATTTTACTGTCAAATTCAACATTTCTAAAATTAAAAAGTCCAATTAGAAACATTAAACGATAGATCCAGGAAAGCTTTTGCAGTGAACTGTGGTGGTTTAGAGCATGAATGCTGAAGTTCTATAGATCCAGCTAGTGACCAAATGCCAGCTGGGACCCGGACATCTACAGCACATGGCCAGCTTTTCATCCTACTGTGATCTCTGCAGTCTTGAGGTCACTCGTGCCTGTGGACGAGGCAAATGCTTAGGCTTTGTCTCTCAAACACGACCTGTATCTCAAAAACCAAAGTTTTTCCTTGGACTTGTGAAGCCAAGAGGAAAGGAATTTCCAAATTGAAGTCTAGCCTGGGAAAGGTTTCAGTTTGAGAATACTAGACAAAGGATATATTGATAGACAGATGGGATAATCTGAGGTTACAGAAGATCATAGTAGAACCAGGAATTATGGAAAAAGTCGTGAGTTTTGGCGCCAGTTTCTAACTATAGATTCTCAGTCTGGTCCTGTCATTGACGTCTTGAGCTGGGACAATGTTTTTAAATTCTCTAAATAGCCGGGCGTGGTGGCTCACGCCTTTAATCCCAGCACTCGGGAGGCTGAGACAGGCAGATCGTTGTGAGTTCGAGACCAGCCTGGGCTACAAAGTGAGCTCAAGGCCAGCCTGAACGGCATAGTGAGACCCTGCCTCAAAAACAGGGCTGGGGATCTAGCTCAGCGGTCTAAGCGCCTGCCCCGCAAGGTCGTGAGTTCAATCCCTGGTGCCGCAAAAATAAATAAATAAATAAATAAATTCTCTAAATCTCAGTGTCTTTATTTGAATAACAACATCTCTATCACAGGGCTGTTACAAACTTTATAATGTAATACATGGAAATCTTTCCCTTTATTGAAATAATATTTACTATATATATATGACATATATAGTATATATACTTACTATATATATTTTTTACAATATATATAGTTTATATATATAGTATTTTATAGTATACTTTATAGTATATATAGTAAATATGTATATATTGTAAATATGTATATGTAATATTTACTATATATATGTAAATATGACATATATATAGTAAATATTGTAGTGCTTCTGTATATAAATATTACTTTTATTTTCTGACTCCCTCTGCCTTTTTCCCACCCACTTTCAAACTCCTTAGTTTAACCTTAGATTTCTCAGTGCTGTGCCTACATGACTCAGGAATTTATTTCTGAATATCATAGGGGGATAATTTGATTAAAACCTGCTAACATAAAGACATTTCCTCAACAAACACATCAGCAACATCTGCAAGCTTGAGGGCAGGTATTCCAGATGGTGATCATAACTTATACTTGATGTGAAGTGTTTCACCATCAGAGAAACTGTCTCACCCTCCTGGTCCAGGTCCAACCAGAAACAAGAGGAAAGTAGGTCACCAGAGAGAATATAGTCTGAGGGTGGAGAGCTAGTGAAGAAAGCAATAGATGAGGCAATACAGATAGTGGGAGAGTAAGGAATGTGCCAAATCCTCCAGGCGGAGGAGGAGAATTGGAGAGGGAAGAAAAGTAGGCCAAAGGTGAGCCAGTTGGAAGAACTACTGATTTTAAAGGCCACAGTGAAGTCAGAGGAAGAGAGGAATTGTAAGGGCATCTCCAAGGAATTTCTGTACCAAAGGTTTGAGAACAGAAATCCTGTTAGAAGGGTACTTGGATGCCACATTACACAGTACCAAGTTCAGGCAGTCACACCTAACAAAGATGGTGGTAGAAGGAATGATGGAGTTTAAAGGGCAAGAGTGGCCCAGAGGCTGTGGTTCCTGCTTGCAGAGCAGTCACTGGAAAGGAAAAACCAAGTACAGGACTGCTGAGGTGTGGAGACTTGGGAAAATGAGCTGGTCCAGCAGGGACAGGCCCTTGAGCACAGGGACAAGTCTGACCTAAGAATTAGTACTGTATAAAGCTTCCCAGGGGATTCAGAAATGCCTTTCAGTTTAGGAACCCTCCATAAGCGATGTCAAGTTTTGCATGACAGTTAGCCAGCACAGCCATCTGCCAGCATTATCACAGGGGATAATTTGTTGACACCTGCTCACAGGTCAGAGGCTAGATTCCTGCCTGCATTCCTTCTCCTATTGGTATGTGAAGCCCAGGTTAATGCTCATCTTTTCTCTTTTGCAGAAACATTTACACAGCTTTACAGATTCTCAAAAACCTTTAAAAAATGTTTCATACCCCCCAAAAATTGACTATTGTTGCTTACAAAACAATATTCCAATGTATGGTGCTTTGGCATACTGAGTATAGATACTTCCTGACTTAGGATGGAATTACACCCTAATAAACCTATCACAAATTGAAAATATCCTGTCAAAAATTCATTTAATACACCTAATTTACTGAACATTATAGTTTAGCTAGTCTACCTTAAATGTGTTCAGAACACTTACATTAACCTACTTTTGCCACATACTGCTGGTCTAGGAACAGATCAAAATTCAAAATTTGAAGTATGGTTTCTACTGAATGCATATTGCTTCCACATCATTTTTAAAAACATCATAACTCAAACCATCATAAGTTGGGGAACATTTGTAATTTGAACCTAAAGACATTGACAGGGGCTCAAAAGCAACATCTCTTTGTGATCTCCTGTATTTCTCTCTCCTGGTCCCCTTTCTCCTCTCAGGCAGGCCATAAAAACTAGAAATCTTCTTCTCCATTGTGGATCATAGAAACTAGAATTTTTTTTCCCTTAAATGCATCCATAAAATTTAAAACTATTATTCAGGCCTTCCCCTGCCCTTCTGTATAAAAGTTGGCCATAAAGAAATTCCATAACCTACTGTGTCTAAGAGTAGGTCATAAGATCCTCATTCTACAGGGGAACCTGCCCTATTCCTAGGAAGAAGGAAAGCTACACAGAAAGGCCATGAAGAATCTGAATAGACAGGCCTTGCCAGATTTCTGCTCAGTCACTGGTATTAGGTCAGACCCTTTTTGTCCAATCATACTTCTACACAGCTGTCCATTGTTTAGCAAAGCTAAGCATAATAACCAAGTTTTCCCTGGACCTTTGGATCTTCACTTCTGAAGTGTCACACAAAACTTTGATTAAATAAACTTGTTATGATTTTCTCTTATTAACTTTTTTTTTTAAAGCAGTGTCAACCTTGAACCTTACAAAAGGGAGGAGAAGTTTTACACAGGAAAGGTAAAACAGGGAATGAAAATTTGCAAAGTCAAAATTAATAAATGTTGAGGTAGGAGGATGTCTTGGTTATTTTCTCTCATTGCTGGGACAAAATACCTGACGCCCAAAGTGAAGGAAGGAGAGATTTATTTCTTACAGTTTTGGGGGTTTCCGTCCATGCTTAGCTGGCTCCAAGGCAGGGTGGCATGGCTGAAGGGCAGCCGTTCATGGCAGCCGCAAACGACAAGAGCTAACTGTGCAAAAGAGGGAAAAACAGGCCTTCTTCTGGACCTTACATGGTACATCGGCTCCACCCCTGGGTGGGTGCAGAGCTCACACCACCAATCCCAGCACTAGACAACGAGTCAATCACAAATGCTAGATTCAGCCACTTCCATGACTACACGAGGCTTGGGGCGGCCACCTACAAACCAAACAGAGAATGCGGCTCAGTAGTAGAGAGTTTACCAGGAATGCATGAGGGCTTGAATTTGATCCCCAGCACTACCATAATATAAACTAAAAATGTTTCAATGCCTGTAAAATTTAACTTTATAGTAACTACTTAAAATTAGCTCAACTCTTATGTTTTATGTTTTATAAATTATAGTCAAAATTGTGTATACTATGTGGTAAGGACTTCAAGGGCATGGTAAGGTCTTTCATAGCATTAAACAGTCCTCAGCCAGGATTGGTGGCACATGCCTATAATCCCAGGACTCAGGAGGTTAAGGCAGTAGGATTACCATGAGTTCGAGGTCTGCCTGAGCTACATAGTGAGTTCACGGTAACCTGAAATGCATAGCCAGACCCTGTCTTGAAACAGCCCTCTAAGTAGAAGCTAAAGAGCAGGATGATATTAACAGTCAGGTAGAACAGTTCAAATACTTAAGCTCTTTTCCTCAGTTTCTTCATCTATATACTGGAGAGACTAACATAGTCTCTTTCTCATAATTTTGGAATCCCTATTTGACATTGATAGGAACAGATACGATATTGCATGTAAAGAAACCATACTAGGGCCCCAGTACCTAGTATGCTAGGACACTGTTATTAATGTTGTTAATAACAAAGATCATGACACAAGAAGACGGTAATGAAAACATATTTTCCACGTAATACATTCAAGACTTATCAGCATGTTAAACACATATAAATTTGAGTATTCTTCTCTTTAAAATACAGTGAGTGGCATATCAAAAGCAAACTGTGACTCTCCATAAATAGACTTCTGTCTTTATGTTTTGGTTTGGCCCATAAGGATGTGGCATGATGCTTTCAAATCACAAAGTGTACCAAGAAGTTTCACAACCATAATCCCTTTTGCTCCTTATAGCAGCCCTTTGAGGTGGACTGTGGACACTTAGCAACATAGTACAGAGCAATGGAGAAAAGTCAGTCTTGAGTTCCATGCTAACCCTATGACTTTGAAAACATCTTTTAACCATTTTAATCCTTGCTTGCTCACATGAACTGGAATAGAATCCCTGTTTTCTGAACTCCACACTCTTGTGGGAATCCAAAAGAACACTGTATGTCAAAGTGCCCATATGCAAATATCTCTGATCTGTCCTTATTTCAGGAGATAAGGAAGCCAAAATTGGCAGAAATGACTTGCCATGCATGAAATCTCTCAACCAAGCAGCAGGTGACCAGGCCAAAAAATCAGGTCAGTGTGTCTTCCTTCACACAGCACAGCTTCCTGAACTGCTGACCTTCCCCATAGTCTTCACCACAGAAACAGAGGAAGAGACTCAGGTCACATGGGCCCCTGTGGTCAGGACTTTGCAGAGAAGAGCTAAGCCACTGCACCATGTCACCACAGGCCAAGCCACCGGGTCTGTGGGAAGCGTGGCTTCCTGTGCCAGGCTCTGCACCACCTCAAAATCCTTCAAGGCTGAGTTAACTCTTTGCTATATCTCATGTCATTCTAGAGTTGCAGAGGAAGCTTGCAGGGTTTAAGATTTCTGCTGATGCACTTGAAGCCAGTGTGAGTTGCATAATTTACTCAAGGTCATAATAGTTGCCATTTCTTGTGTGATTCATACAGGTACTTTACCCATCAATCAATCAATTCTCACTATAGACCTCTAAGGAGGTAGATGTTGTTATTATTATCAGTTTCTGAGGCAAGAACATGTAGGCCCTTATGGATTAGGCTACATTGTCAAGGTCATGCAACAAAGTAGGCTGTCTCAGAGGTCTGGAATTTTAATTGTCCCAGCATTTCTCAAGGAATGGACTGTAGGCCATGTGTGTCAAAATCACCTAATATCAGCTGGGCCTGGTCTAGGCGTAGACCTGTTGTCCTGGAACTCTGGGAGACTGAGGCGGGAAAACAGCAAGTGTGAGGCCACAGTAGGCAACTTAGAGATTTAGCTAGGCCTTGTCTCAAAATAAAAAATAATGTTAATAATAATCAGTGAGGTTGGGACATAGCTCAGTGACAAGACCCTGAAATCAATTCTCAGTATCACAAAAACCAAACAAAATTACCTATAGTCTACTCCTTCACCTGAACTCTATCCTCATCAACTGAATTAGATAAGGGGTAAGAGCAATAGTGGGAGCCCAGAAATCTTCAGTTCAGCAAGGTTCACAGCTGATTCCCATGAATATCCAAATTTGAGAACCAAATTTGAGAACCAAAGCCATTCACACTCCATTTTCCCAGATGCATTCTGTCAAAAGACAGGCAAGGAAAGGAACTGTTTGACCTTCAATACTGCACGCTTTGGCATCTTTGTAGACAACAAAAACCAAGTCCTTTCGCCCTTACAATTCACTGAATAACCCACATAGCCTCTCTTTCATAGGTTTGAGTGGGACAAAGTTGTTCTGTTGACTGGCAGGGATTTTAGCATGAATATTTAATGGGTAGGACAGTCAGTACACTTGACTAATGTAATATTTCAAGCTCTACTTTTATGCTGAAGGGATTTGCCCTCCCTTAATGCACGTCTACATCCTGTCCCAGTCCTTCCAATAGCATTTCCCACACCGATAATGCCAGTGCAGGGAGCCTCTGTTTCCCAGCCCTCGGAATAAGCCAGCACTTGCTTTGATCTTGAGGTAAGGTCCTTCATGCTGATGAAATGTCACTGTGCATTGTCTTGGTTTTTATCATTTCCTGTCCAGGTCCTCCAATGCCCTCTTGGTTACAATCTATTGACATAATCAGCTTGTCTGATATAATTCAGATACATCATTATTTTCCTCCTCTTTCTCTCTTTCTCATCTCTACCTTTATATTTCTATCCCCAGATCACTCCTTCTTTCAAACTCTGCTGTTTGCCACTTTGAAAAATATTTAGATTGACTATTGTACTGAAGTTTAAGCCAATTAGGACAAAAGACTCTATCATCAAGATGTATAGTCTTGTTTTCTGTGTTTCTGAAAATTTTTATGGAGCAATTTCATTCAACAAATGTTGTATGAAACATTAATGAAAGACTACATACTTCCTCCCAACAGTCAGGAACCAGATAAGGATATGTACTTTTATGCTTCTAGAAGGCATACAAATACACCCTGATTGGAAAAGAATAGGTAAAACTATCTCCATTCAGAGATCACACCATATTGTTAGTAGAAAATCTCAAAGAATCTGCAAGAAACTACTAGAAGTAATAATGAGGATGCAAAGTCATAGGACATTAGACCAATACACACAAAATCTTTATTTTTCTATGTATTAACAACAATCCAAAAATAAAATTAAGGAAACAATTTAACTTCTAGTAGCACCAAAAATATATGTAATAACAAGTTTAATAAAAGAAATGGAGAATGTATACTACAAAACATAGATGAGATGCATTAAAGAAATTTAAATAAATGAGATGTTTCATGTCCATGAACTGGAAGATTCAATACTATTAAAATAGTGATTTACCCTCAAAAAAGACAAATTCAACAAGATCCTATCAAAATCACAGCAATCCACTTCCTTTTAAAATAAATTGACTTAACATTTATATGGAAAAGCAAAGGACCAAGAAAACTTTTAAAAAGGGAACAAAGGTGGAAGACACATTAGACAATATAAAAATTTATTATAAACCTATAGTACTCAAGACACTATTCTACTAATACAATAATAGACACACATATATATATGGAACAGGCTCGAGAGTCCAGAAATAAACCTTACATTCATGATGAATTGGTTTTCAACAAAGATGTCAAAACAATTCAATAAGGAAATTGTAACTTCCCTAACAAATGATAGTGAGACAAATGGATATTAGTATGCAGAAAAATGAACTTACAATGTACAAAGATAATTTCATAGACCCAAGTGTAGTAGTGTAGACCTAAATGTAATAACTAAAATTATAAAACATCTAAGAAAAAATAATAGTTTTGGATTAGGTCAAGAATTCTTGCCAGGGATACAGCTCAGCAGCACAGTGCCTGCCTAGTAAGCATGAGGTCCTGAGTTTGAATGGTGGTACCCCCTCCAAAAAGAAAAGAATTCGTAGATACAACATCAAAAGTAAACTCATTTTAAAAAAAGATCTGAGACAGGCATGGTGGCGCACACCTGTTATCCTAGCACTCGGGAGGCTGAGGCAGGAAGATTGTCTGGAGTTCAAGGCCAGCCTGGGCTATACACTGAGCTCAAGGGAAGCCTGAACTACACAGTGAGACCTTGTCTCAAAAAAACAAAAACAAACAAAAAACCCCAATAAGTTGTACTTTATCGAATTTAAAAATTTTGACACTTTAAAGTCCTTTTTTGAAAAGTCCTATTAATCAGATAAGGCACTGGTAACTACTATAATATGAAAGAATTCTTATATTAATAATAAAAAATAATTTGGAAAATGGGCAAAGGATTTGGATGGATGTTGTGGTGAATTAACTAATATCAACTTGTAACACCCAGCTGAACTGAATCAGCGTGGTGCTGGTATGGAAGGCCCTCCTGAGGACTGTTGCCAACAGCATAAAAGGAGAACTGGAGGAGAAGATGGTGTGCTGTTGATTCTCCTAGAGAAGCTTGTTGTGGTGGTTTTCCTGATATGAACTCAGCTGTTCTCATCATCAGAGGAGCTCGGGACCTTGTTGTCGCTGAGGATGGCTGTGGTTCTTTTCAGAGGAGCTCCAGTCCTTGCCTTGAATGTCACCTCCTGGTTCCAGTGCAGATCCTTCATCCTGCTTGCACAGACTTTGTAGCTTCCACCACTGACCTCTGGGCCTTTCCAGTGCGAATCCTTGATACAGACTAGCGTGAGACAATGTCGTGGACTCTAGGTCTCCAGCTGGACTTGTGCAGGACATTGCCATGGGATCCAGGCCCTCTGCTGGATTCTTTGGGTCTCTAGTGTGTAGACAGATCTCCTGAACTCTTTTGTATTTGACTCTTTGGGTGTAGGGGAACCACTCAGGCTGCTTCAAAGCTCAGGGGCATCTAGGAACACTGAGGATATGAGCTCGCTTCTAGCACAGGCACACAGTGAGATACAGTCATGTAACTGTGACAGAGGTAAACACTTATGCTTGGTTACAGCACTATGTAAGAATGTAAATGTGAGCTAACAATCTGTATAAGAATTATACAGTAAAGATGCAGGTGGCCCTCCACTTTGTTCCATGCTGCCTGCTGTTGTTGCTGATGCCTTACACATGTGCATTCTTTAACCTTGGGCCCTTACCCTCAAAAATCTCCCTTGGACCCCCCGAGTGGGCTGATAGGGTGAATATTATAAAATAATCCTATAATTATGTGTCCCATATTAAATACATTCCCTTGTAATCCCTGACTATAACAGATGTGTTCCCAAATATATATAGATGGTGAATACACACTTGAAAAATACCAACATCACTAGTCAATAAGAAAATGCAAATTAAAGCCACAATTAGATACTAAGTCATGGTGGTTGTGGTGATGCATGCCTGTAATCGCAGCACTTGGGAGGGTGAGGCAGGAAGATTGCCTAGAGTATGAGGCCAGCCTGAGCTACATAGTGAACTCTGGGCCAGCCTGAACCATATAGCAAGTCCCTGTCTCAAAATAAAAAAAAGATACTGTTATGGTTTGTGTCTAGATGTCCTCGCAAAGCCTCGTGCAGTTTTAGTTGGTGCTTTTTCAGAGGTAGCCAAATCCAGAGTGGGTAATTGATTCATAGTACAATGGGATTAAGGGTGTGAATGTTACACCTGCCCTAGGACAGGTAGCCTGCATAAAATATAAAGGATGAAAAGAGCTCTCTCTTTCTCTCTGTCTCTGTCTCTGTCTCTTTCTCTCTCTCTCTCTCTCTCTCTCTCTCTCTCTCTCTCTCTCTCTGTCTCTCTCTCGTTGCTTTTGTATGTTCCGCCACCAAGAACTGTTCCCCCTCTGCCACTCTTGCCTGCCTTAGAGCTAGCCCTTATGGACTGAAACCTCTACAAACTGTGAGATAACCAAACTTTTCCTCCTTTAACTTTGGGTGTCGGGTATTTTGTCCCAGCAATGAGAAATGTAACCAAGACAGATACTATTTCATATCTGCTAGAATGACCATAATAAAAAGGAGATAATGGCATGTATTGGTGAGGAAGTGGAAAAATTGAAACCCTTTTACACTGCTGGTGGGAATATAAAAGGTACAGTCACTTTGGAAAACTATTTGATGGTTCTTCAAAATGTCAAGTGTAGTGCTATCATATGACCTGGCATATCCTTCATTATTTATTTAATTAATGTATTTAATGTGGGACACATGGTGTATCCTTCATTAATCTTGAGTAGATATTTATTCACTCCTAGGTATCTATCTGCTAAGATAAATGAAAATATATGTCCACACAAAAACTTATACACGAATATTCATAGCACCATCATTTATAACAGCCAAAAAAGTAGAAATCACTCAAATGTCTATCAACTAAAGAACAAGTGGGCTGGGGATTTAGCTCAGCAGCTTAAGCGCTTGCCTGGTAAGCGCAAGGTCATGAGTTTGATCCCTGGTACCAAAAAAAAAACCACAGGTCTACAAAATATGATATATCCATACAATGCAATATCATCAATAAAAAAGAAGGAAGTACTGATGTACACTACAACGGGAATTTTTGTAACAAAAACATATTAAATGAAACCGGTCATAAAATACCACATATCACATGATCTCTTTGATATGAAGTGTCCAGTATATAAGAGTCTACAGAGCTAGAAGAAAGGACTGCTAATAGACTCAGTATTGCTCTTGCAATTGGTAAAAATATTCTAAGGTAATATGATACTGTACAACTGTCAGTGAAAAATCATTTTTTACACTTTAAATACTTTACTCTTTTTTTTTTTTTTTTTGTCTTTTTGAGACAGGGTCTCATTATGCAGTTCAGTCTGGCTATGTTCTCACTTTGTAGCCCAGGTTGGTCCCGAACTCTCAGCAATCCTCCAGCCTTGACCTCCTGAGTGCTGGGATTACAGGCATGCGCCACCACGCTGGGTTTCATACTTTACACTTTTAAGGTAAAAATAAAACCTATTTTTATAAAAACTAACAACAAAGGAACTCATTAAGAAAATGAAAAGACACTAAATGGGAGAAAATATTTGCAAGTCATACATATGATAAAGAAATTGAATCTAGAATATATGAATAACATTTACAGCTCAATAAGATAAATGATCCCATACACAGTAAGAAAAAGATTTGAATAGATGACTCAACAAGTGAAATAAGCAAAAGACTAACAAGCATATGAAAATATGCTCAATGTTAGTCAATAGTGATTAGAAAAATGCAAATTAAATCTATAATGAGATACAATTTTACACTACTGGGATGTCTTCTATCAAAAAGAGATAATACTGTGTTGGAAAGGGTATGAGAAAATTGGAACATTCATACTTTGTTGGTGGAAATGCAAAATAGTATAGCCAATTTGGAAAACAGTTTGACAGTTTCTTAAAGAGTTTCATATTAAGTTATCACACAAACTTCAGAATCTAGAGAAATGAAAACATATCCACATAAAACATGTTTGTGAGTTTTCACAGAAGCTTTATGATGACCCAAATTTGGAGACAAGTCAAATATTCACCAATATCTAACTGTAATGCAATAAACAAAATGTGGTATACCCACAATTTTTTCTTTCTGTAATATTTTATTTATATTATTATTCAGCAGAAAGAAAAAAAGAAGCAAACTACTGATCTATTGCTGGGACAGAATTTTCTATGGTCTCAGGCACTAACTGCCTTTGTTCAGACCATCTTTTCATAGAGGTTGTGCAGCAAAACAGCTTCAGAAAATGGTACTTTTTTTAGGAGAAGAGAGTTGTTTTTTTGTTTGTTTGTTTGAAGAGAAGTGATTTGTTTGATGCCAGTTTTATTATAAAAGGAAAAGTCTCTCTCCAAGGCTAAGAGTGAGAAGGTTTGCTGGTAGACCATTGTTAAAAAATTAGGCTTCTCTAAGCTTGGGGATCCTCAGTTTAACCCACTAAATGCATAGCACCCATCTAACCTTACTCAACTATATCACCTCATAGGACTTGAAGCACACAGGGAATTGGTGCAAATGTGAAACTCACATTGCCTGGTGGACTGTGAGTCAAGTCCTTTCTTCCTGAGCCAGAAGTCTTCATATCTTCTTTCAGTAACCATAACTATCAGGGGCTCACTTGTCAGCTTACAATAGGATAAAAATTTAGATTTCCATAATCTTTGACATATAAGTGAAACATAGGTGAGCCTCAAAAATACTATGATAAGGGAAATTAGCTTGAAGTGAAAAGGTATTATACGATTCTATCTACATGAAATACAGAAGATGCATTTATAAAGACAGAAAGCAGAGCAGAGACTGAATGCAAATCGGCACAGGAACTCCATGGACTGATAGAAATAGTCTAAAACTAGCTTCTAGTCGAGCTTATGTCAGCCTCTAAGTCATTAAATTGTCGTCTTACAATGGTGAATTTTTATGGTTTGTAAACTACCTCAACAAAGCTGTTTTAAAAACACAGTAAGACATTACTTCACACTTTCTAGAAAAGCTAAAATGGAAGGGAGGGGCAAGGATGTGGAGCCACAGAAACACTCATGGGTTGCTGAGCGAGTATGTAATGGGGCAACTACTTCAGGAAGCCATTTGGCAATTTCTTGAAAAGTTAATACCCACTGACCCTATGAACAACAATGCTGCCTCCTAGGTGTTCAGCCTCGAGAACGGAAATGAAACCACCTGTCCATAAAACAGATATGCTCGAATGTTTATGGCAATTTTATTTATAATTGCAAACTACTCAAATGTTCATCAACAGATAGAGACAACTAAATTGTGGTGTATCCATGAAATGTTATTTGGCCAGAAACATTACTGACATATACAATAACAGGGATGACTCTCACAGATACTATTGTGATCAATCAGACAAAGGGAGTATATCAGCTACAAAGAAACCAGACACCAGAAACTAGATAGAATGAATACATCATGTATTAAGGTTTATATGAAGTCCTAGAATAGGTAAAAATTGATGTACACTAATAGAAATTAAATTAGGGACTATGGGGCATGATGAGAGAACATGGCCACTTTCTGGGAAAGCACAAATATTTTACATCTTGATTAAGATGGTGAGCACACAGTATACATATTTGTCAAAAGTCATCAACCAACATACTTAACATGTGCACATTTTATTGTGTATGAATTATATCTTTAAAAAGTAGACTTTTAAAACATGGGTTTATTGTTTTTTCTTCCAAATCGCCACTTTTTATTTTAGAACAAGAACATCTTCCAAGTTAATCTGGTCAAAAACCCTTTTTTAAAAAAAGCATTTCCCTCTTCTTTGTTTTCCAAATCCACTTAGCCATAGATCCAGTGGGTTTTCCCTTTGAAATTTCTACATTTATGACTGCTTTCTCCTCTGAACTATACAGCTGTTGTTTATACTGGTCTTGCACAGCAGAGTGAGCAAAAGGAGAGAGAAAAGGAAATGGAGAAAAGTGATTTTATAACAATGAATTACAGGTCTGTTATTTTTGGAGGAGGAGATTTACATTAAGCCTTGCATTGTGTTTGCAACAAAAGCAAAGGCAGAAATGTAATGATTTGTAACTTGGAGTTTGGAGCTAGAAGACTGGGTTGCAATGAATCTTGATTCTATTAACTTTGTGGCCTTGGGCAACTGAATCCCTCTGAGTCTCAGTTTCCCCATTATTACTCTACTACTACTAATAAAACAACCACACGCTCTTTGAGCATTTTTTGTCATTATATAATTAAATATTTAAACATCAAGTGACAAAAAGAGCAATGTATCAGGTGCTATGATAGAGGTTGTGATAGTGTGGGAGAACCAAAGAGGAGCAATAACCAGATAACCAAAATTCAAAGTTGGAGGGCGTTGTCCTTGTCACTTCTCTCACCAACTCCAGGTTAGATTTCCCAAACCACCCTGATTATAATTCAATACGAGTACTCAGAACTCAGAGAAATCCATTAGTCTCATGGGTAATGTTCAATTACCAATGAAGATCAGACAAAGGAAGAGATGCATAAGGCAGAGCTTGAGAAGGTTTCAAATGTGGTGTTGCCACCGTCCCCTCTCCTTGGAGTCAAGTGTGTTATCATCCAAGCATCAACATGTGACCATGTACTTGGAGTGTTGCCAATCAGAGATACTCACCTGAGCTTCAGGGTCCAGCATTACTGTTATGGCTTCCTTACATTGATATGATGGACGTGATTGATTGATTGTTATGTGATTGAATTCAACCTTCCAGTTTAAATATATTACAAGAATCAAAGGCCTTACTCTAAGTCTCAACATTCACTTTTCTGGTATGCTCAGCCCCACTGCTAAAATTATCAGATGTGCTTAACCTCACTTTAAGATCCAGTATAGCTGGTCCTCGCCTTAAATAAAGACACTCCCGCCGGACGTGGTGGCTCACACCTGTAATCCCAGCACTCGGGAGGCTGAGACAGGCGGATCTTTGTGCGTTCGAGACCAGCCTGGGCTACAAAGTGAGCTCAAGGCCAGCCTGAACGGCATAGGGAGACCCTATCTCAAAAACAAGGCTGGGGATCTAGCTCAGCGGTCTAAGCGCCTGCCCGGCAAGTGCAAGGTCGTGAGGTCAATCCCCCGTGCCGCAAAAAAAAAAAATAAATAAATAAATAAAGACACTCCTGTCAGGTGTGAGAGAGTATTGAAGGTCAAACCTTCTCTTCAGGTAAAGCCAACTTCCTTACTACACAGGCATTCAACCCAGCTAGAGATGCAGCTAAGGTTTATTGAAAGGTTGAGATAAATTGAGGTATGCGGAAAGAATACCACAAAAACCACAATAAATTGATTATTGTTGTTTTTATGTTTTAAAAATAATTATATTCTTGCATATTTAAATATCAATGTCAGAAATTCTTATTCCTCAACATTTGTGTTATCATGGCCATTTTCTTTTTCTTGTTCCCTGTTTATGAACGGTTCATGTTTTCCAAAAATTAGAACAGTTTAAAAGATTGTAAGGAAAACTGAAATGAAGGTTAAATACAACACATATGTTTTACTTTTGGAAGAAGAAAATAAAAGAATGGTCAAAATCAAATCTGAGGGTTTACCTGTTTTTAGTAATCTTTGCTTCATCTGTATGGATATAGATAACTGAGAACTGTCTGAGGTTGGTTTTTGTAAATGCTTAATTTTACTTGATTTTTGTAAGACAGTCCTTTAGCAAAGAAATCTTCAAATAATTCCTCATTTCAGCAGTAATAGGCAAGAAAAGAAGATCAAATTCCTGAACTATTTAGTTAGATAAACAGAAACACTCCTTTTGGCAATAATGGATATGCAAGACAGCCATGAAAGGGTTAGGGTAAAATGAAAATCCTTTCAGTAATAGTTGAAATCTAAGAAAATCTTTCACAGAAATGAAGCACTTGATCAAAAATAGGAAAGGATGATTGGCAAGAGCTGAGATTAAACAACAGAATTGCCTGAGAAGAGACTTCAATTATAAGAAGCAAGCTATTAATGATATCCACTCAGGGATCTGCATTTCCTCAAGATGTCACTTTGGGAAAATGCAATAGAATTTCATTTTCTTTTAGCTAAGATAGGACCAGGTGCCTTACCTTTTAAAAAAATGTAAAGAAAACTTAAAATTTTTAAATTTGAGAAAAATCAGAACCATAAAGGAAGCATTTAGATTATTCTTCCAGTATAATCTAAGGGATGGGGAAGTATAACCCCAAATTGGGGTAAAGATATTTGAAAAAATATGCTTCTGTTAAATTTTATTCTATAAACTAAAATGTAGAAACAAATCAAAAGTAAGATATCATGGATTCAAACTTATGGTTATGAAATTAACCACTTCTGTCATTTGAGCACTTTGGTTCACTCATTATGAAGTCCAGAAGGAGGAAGAGGAGAAAAAAGAGGAGGAGGAGGAAGAGGAGGAAGAAGAAGAAGAAGAGGAAGAAGAGGAGAAGGAACAACCATATGGGAATCATTTTTCCCTGCTGTGTTTCTCTAATAGATAGCATGAGAATATTTTACAGTCAAAACATTACCATTGGTATCATCACCATCATAATTATCCCCACTACTGTGTATTAACTTCTGAGTAGTACAGGCATTGTACTATGTACTTATCATAGTAATTTAATTCTCACAGAAGCATTAAAAGTTAAAATACATTTATTTTATTTTATTTTTGTGGTGCTGGCCCAAAACCTTGAATATGCAATAAAAATGCTCTACCATTGGGCTATATTCCCCCCTCCTATTAATCCTACTTTAAAGATGAAAAATCTGGTACTCAGAGAATTTGCACAGCTACTAAAGAATAGAGTGGGCCAGGGATTTAGCTCAGTGGTGCAAGTGCCTGCCTGGCAAGTGCAAGGTTGTGAGTTCAATTCCCTGTACACCCCCCCAAAAAAAAAGAATAGAGTTAAATGATATTAAAACCTAGTTCTGTGGGACTCTAAGTCCCTTCAGTCTTCCCCCTGTGCCTGTGGCTCACTAGGTTAGCATCTTCAATGAGTAAATTCTATTTGTAATTGCAATTAATACTCAGGACTGGTACTTACCAGTTAGCTCAGTGCCCATAAGGACAGTAAGGACTCAGTCACATCTCCAGGCCTGAGGTTAACAGAAGATAGGTCCCTACAACTTGATGGAGAATGATCAGTGGTAGTAAGATTATCTTCACTTGGTAGACAGAATAATTCTGATGCAGCTGGGTTCCAGCGACAAGCAGACCAATATGGCTGCAGGGTCTCACTCTCACAGGTCACAGCCAGAAAGGAAAACATGTGGGTGAATCTCTACTATCTTCACTTTGAAAAATCCTCGGAGTAGGTTGTGTTGTTCTAACTTGGGTCAGTCTCTCAGACCAATCAACCATGACCAGGGAGACAGAGTCATATAAGAAGATGGCCACTCCCACCCAGACCACCACCGGCTTAAAATGCATGAAAGAGAAATAGTTCCCTGAGAGAAGGGGGTGATATGGACACCCCAGGAAGATAATCTTATTCATTGCTACTCTCTCAGGTGGTCAAGAACTATTTCTATTAAGTTGTCAGATTATTATTTGTAAGTACATTGAATTGCGCCTAGCGAGGAAAAGATTTTTTAAAAATTTGGATTTATACGTGTGTATCTGTGTGATGTGACCTTGGTGAAGACATGCAGCTGTTGTGCTCTGAAAGTCTTTCTGGGCACATTGCTGACTGTTAAATATATCACAGCTCACTCCAGAAATAAGTTTTAAAAATATTTCATTGCCAGCAATGCGTACATATATATGAAAAACAAACTCAGTTTCTCCTACTACATATGCACTCCCAACACAGTACATTTCCATGACTCCTGATGTGTACCCCATTCCCAAGCAATTCTACAGATGATTCTCCAGTAGACACCAATGGCTGTCTTCTAATTCCATACAATTCTGATGCTAACTACCTGGAGTTGGTGTCAAATCTCACAGGTTGTGGGTTCTGTCCCACACGACTGCCTCGGACATCAGATGCCAGTCACAAGCACAGGTTGTGGCCTGATCCATCTGACTGACCAGCTATAAACTGGAGTTTTCCTGATCTCCTCTTTATATGTGATTAACTTGTTAGCATAGCCTACAGAACTCAGAGGAATACTCCCTTACATTTACCAGTTTATTACAAAGGGTGTTACAAAGAGTACAGATGAACAGCCAGATGGAAGAGATGTACAGGGTGAGGTGTAGGACAAGGGTGCAGAGCTCTCATGCCTCTTTTGAGCACACCTCTTTCTTTTTTTATTTTTCATTTTTTATTTTTTTATTTTAAAGAGAATAGAACAAAACAAAACAAAACAGAATAGAGTCAAACACAACATAGCATTTCAGAACAGAACACTGCAAGCAATACAGGTCTTCAAAACATAACAACAGGAGATTAACAATGGCTACCCTAGTATCTCTTGCCTTCTTCAAAATGGTTGTTCATACTTTCAAACACAATAAACTCAAAACAAAATAATACAAAACCAGATAAAACAAAAGAGTGAAAGCATTACAGGCCATCAAATCAGACAACAAGAAACCAACAATGGCTACCTTAATGTCCCCTGTTTTCTTCAAAAGAGCTGTCCCTATCTTCTCACATATTGCAGTCAAATAGTAGAAAAGAGACTTAAACCAATCAAATCAAAGAATAAAAGCACCATTGGACTTCAGAACCTTTCCCCCATATTTATTGGCAATTTTGTATCTTATTGAGTCTTTCAGTTTCTTACTAGGGAGACGATGTGGGGTTTACACATGTAAGTTTGGTTTATTTCACTTATGAGTATGGTCTCAAGTTGCACCCATTTACCTATAAAAGCCTCAATGTGATCCTTCTTTATTGCTGAATAGTACTCCATTTCATGAAAGTACCACATCTTCTTTATCCATTCCTCAACTGATGGGCATTTGGGTTGTTTCCAAGATTTGGCTATTACAAATTGTGCTGCTATAAACATGGGTGCACACATATCACTGTGGTATGATGATTTCACTTCTTCTGGGAATATGCCCAGAAGTGGAATAGATGGGTCAAATGGGACTTCCAATCCTAGCTTTTTGAGGAACCTTCAGACTGATTTCCACAGTGGTTGCACCAGTCTGCACTCCCACCAACAGTGGAGAAGGGTTCCTTTTTCCCCACAGCCTCTCCAGCATTTGTTGTTGGTGGTTTTCTTGATCTTGGCCATTCTTTCTGGAGTGAGATGAAATCTCAGTTGTTTTAATTTGCATTTCTCTAATGACCAATGATACTGAACATTTTTTCATGTATTTATTTGCCATTCGTATTTCTTCATCTGAGAAGTGTGTTTTCATCTCAGATGCCCATTTTTGGATTGGGTCTTTGAATTTTGAGGGCCTGATATTTTTTAATTCTTTATATGTTCTAGATAAAAGACCTTTGTCTGAAGGACAGTTGACTAAGATTTTTTTCCCAATTTGTGGGTTTTCTTTTCACTCTGTTGGAGATTTCTTTTGACATGCAAAAACTTTTTAACAAGACGAGATCCCAGTTGTTGATTCTGGGAAGTGTTTCTCGTGCAGTTTGACTTTTTTTCATGAATTCTCCACCTACCCCTATGTCCTCAAGATTTCTTCCTACTTTGTTTTCCAGAAGATTTAGTGTTTCTGTTTTCATATTTAGATCTTTGATCCATTTTGACTTTAGTTTAGTGCATGGTGATAGGCTTGGGTCTAGTTTTAGTTTTCGGCATATGGAAAGCCAGTTTTTCCAGTACCATTTATTAAAGAGGCTATCTTTCTTCTAGTGAACATGTTTGGCCCCTTTGTCAAAGATAAGGTGGCTGAGTGTGTTTGTACTTGTGGTTGTATCTTCTAATCTATTCCATAGATCCTCAGGTCTGTTTTGATTCCGGTACCATGCTGATTTGATTACAGTAGCTTTGTAGTATAATTTCAAGTCTGGGATTGAAGCACACCTCTTTCTAGAAACTTCCATGTGTTTGGAAGTTCCCAGAACTCAGACTTTTTGAATATATATGGAAGCTTTATTATATAGACATGACTGAGTGAATCATTGCCCATATATCAACTCAATCTTTAACTTCTCTGTCCTCCTCAAGAGTCTGTGGATGATGTGGGACTGAAATTTCCAAACTTTTAATCCCTGTTTAGTATCTCTGGCAACTAGCCTTGATCCTTAGACTAGGGACCCTTGGTCACAGTCCTCTCATTAGGATACAAAAGACATTTATCACTGCAAGAGATCCCAAGGATTTTAGAAGATTTATGTCAGGAAGAAAGGATGAAGATCAGATACATATTTCATGCACAGTTGAAATGTTCCCCAATTGGTCAAAATAGTTTAATATTGCTCATTGTCATGTAGCTCTTGTATATATATTTAATACATGTTATGCTCATGAGTGGCTCTTTTGGCCCACAGAAAAACTCAGATGTGGTACAAATATTTGAAACACATGGCCTCTGGAAATACCTATCCTGGAGATCTAAGCCAGCATGGGAATAATTTGATGTAATCCACTCTCATGGGTTGCCTACTATAATTGCCTTAACATTATATTTACTGATTGGTTAATTTGGATATAAATTAGGGTACTTTTTTCTTGATAAGTATGATTTAGAATCCCAGGCTGATTTTATAGAGAAGATTAAGTTATTCATTTCATTTTAATGGCCTTCTAGGACTCCAGTTCAATTGTTGGTGAAATACAATATTTCTCAGTAAGTTGATACCCAGATTTAATGAGTTTCTAGGGAGAATTATTACATGATGACATATACCAAATCAGCAAACTTCATTTTAAACATACCTATCATGTGGTATTTATTTTCGTGGGTCATGTATTCTCTACCATTGTATCTTATCTCTGGGATATACATTTCTCTAGAATAAATAGAACATTCATGATAATCACATACTTTATAACACCTATACACTAGAGCAGGGTCCAGCAGGAGCCTCCAAACTATACCTAAAAGATGGTTTAGCACATACTTGTAAAACCAATTATTCCACTTGATCATCGACCCAGTGAGAGCACATGGCAGAATGCAGGACAAGAGCCTGCAGATACATTGATAACTGTAGTAAATAAGAAATGCAAAATTTCACTAAAGCCAAGATCTATGCATTCAATAATCTAGATCCTTTCACTTTTCTGCTTGTTGATGTTGCCAATCATAACAGCACCAAACAATTCATTATTTATTTGTTTTTCAAGATGACAGTGAGAGAGTACAGCATTCCAGAAAGAAAGACAGTAGACACAGAGACCTGGCAATAAGAAACAGCATGGGAAACTCATGGAAATAAGCCCAGGACTGCATCTCGAGGGGTATGTAGGTCCTTGAGGAGACTAATGCCCTCATTAGTCAGTGGATGCCCTCATTAGTCAGTGGATGGAAAAAGTCAAAGACTGCAGGGGTGTTTGCCTCATTATAAGGGCAGCAGGAAGCTACTGAATAATATTAAGTAAGAAGTCACATGATGATATTTGTACTTTTATAAATTTTTGCCTAGCTACAGGATAGAGAATAGGTCAGAAGAATGGGAAAGAGGGAGAAGGACCCCAAGGTTTTGACTTGAGTAACTGAAGGTCTGAAGCTATTTGTGAAGGAGAGCAACACTAAAGCACAGACAGACTCTTTGTTTATTGTGTGGTTATTTGTTTTGGGCAATGGAAGAAACAATGATGATTTTAGTTTGAGACACACTAAATATGGGGTGCCTGGGACACATTGTGCAGCCATAAAATACTACAGACTGCGTAACTTCAACAACAGACATGTATTTCTTGCCATTCTGGAGGCTGGGGAGGCCAAGATCAAGGTGCTGCTAAGTCCCAGTTTCACTTTTCTTTTCTCTTGGCTTGTAGGTGACTGCCTACAAGTTCTCACAAGTTACAGAAAGAGAAGGGTCAGAGCTTTTTGATTTTTTGGTGTCTCTTTTTTTTTTGTGCAGCACCAGGGATTCAACTCACGACCTTGTGCTTGCCAGGCAGGCACTTAGGCTGCTGAGCTAGATCCCCAGCCCTGGTGTTTTTGAGACAGGGTCTCACTATGCCGTTCAGGCTGGCCTTGAGCTCACTTTGTAGCCCAGGCTGGTTTCAAACTCACAACGATCCGCCTGTCTCCAACTCCCAAGTGCCGGGATTACAGGCGTGAGCCACCACGCCCAGCTGGTGTCTCTTTTTATAGGCCACTAATCCTATTAGGTCAGGGCCACACCCTTAACTCTCATTAATCTTAGTTATTTGCTTAAAAGTTCCATCTCCAAATTTAGACACAGTGGGACTGGACTTCAATAAATGAATGAGGGGGATAAACATTCAGTCCATAACATACATACAAGCAGGAATATCATCCAGAGTCAGGGTAGGGGTGAAGTTCAGAGGCAGGGCTGGGAAGGAAGTCTTGATTTGATAATCAATTGTATAAAATTGGCCACTTCATGCCCTGGGAATGTGCTGAAAGCTTCCAGATAGTGAAGACGCCAGAGAGAAGGGAGGCTCTTTGACATGCAACCTCAAGTCAGAGGAGGAGAAGAGGGCAAAGGACTGAGATGGAATAGCAAAAGTTGGCAAGAAACTGGAAGAGTGTGATGACAGAGCAGCCAGGGTCAAGCCTGAACACATATGAATGGGGAGTGTTAAGTAAGCAACTGAGGGTTGGGGATCTGGCTCAGTGGTCTAAGCACCTGCCCAGCAAGCACAAGGTTGTGAGTTCAATCCCTGGTGCCACAAAAAAATAAAAATAAAATAAATAAATAAATACATAAAAAAAAAGGAAGCAACTGATGTCACTAAGGAAGGGTTTTGGAGTTCTCTTTTTTTGTTACTGTTAGCAGCAGGATCAGAGGGGTTTACATTGATCAGATTTGGACAGTACCAGACATTGATAAGGCTGTAAAATCACTTATGAAAAATTTATTTTAAAACGTAAGAAGAAAGCACTAGAATATAAAAAACCTTTATGGGGACCCACTATGTGCAAGAGGCTTACTATTTTAAGCCCTTTATAAATATTAACCCATTCAATTCTCACAATAGCCCCATGAGTTTATACTTAACTAAGTTAACATTTAAAGGCAGAGTAGACTATGGGCATATAGTAAGCATTGTAGACACACGTCAGCTATTTTTTGTCTCATGATTATTCTATGGATGCGAAACAAAGTGGCAGTGGGCATAAATATGTTGCATCAAGCAACTTGGCAGGTGGTAAAGTTGAGATTTGAAGCTACCATGTCATCCAGTCTCACATCTCAAACTCTTAATCATGACTTTAGATGGTGATTGGATTCTTTCTCCCAAAATGAATTCGGCTATTTCACCTAAAATAAAATGACGATGCTCACACAAGACAGCCCATGACAGTGTGGCATCTACACCAAAGCACTTCCAGGATGATGTAGACACAGCAATGTGGAAAGTGGACTGTGGGCAGAAGAAATCAAGCTGCAGTTAAAGACACTTGCCTGTGAGATGCCTCTGTGAAACAGCCATCCCCAGACCAGAATAACTGGCTCAGGGGAAAGGTAAGTGTGTGTTTAAAGGGATTGGGATCCCAAACATAAAATTAAGTCAGGGCATTAAAAGAAATTATTCCCAGTTTCTACCTTTAACATTTTCAAAAGGAAAGTGAAGAGAAAGAGAGGAGATGAAAGCAAACTATATTGAGCGCTAGGCACTCTGCAGTATCTTAATATATTTTAGCTCATGGAATCATCATGACTGTTTGAGAAGTGCCTATCATCCTGGTTTTGAAGAGAAGAAAACTGAAATTCAGTAGTTCGGTGACTTCCAATCTGCACGTGGTGAGTCAGGATTCGAACCTAAATCAGCTGAGCCTTGAAAGTTACACTCTTCTAATTATGTGGACTGCACATAATCAAAACTTTCTTCTCCCTCCTGTCCTTCTTCCTGTCTTGATCCATGGGAAGCCCTGTTCTCACTTTTCAATGAAAACCACCCTGTAAAACTACAAACATCACAGTGCCATTTTTCTTTTCTTTCTCTTCTCTTTTCTTATTTTCCTTCCTTCCTTCTTCCTTCTTTCCTTCCTGCCTTCCTTTCTTTTTCTCTTCTTGGGCTTTTTTTGTTTTTGGTCATAATATTATGATCTTATCTAAAAGGTAAACAAATCACTAAATTTTTAAAAACCTCAAATATCAGTGTCCTATGATGGTTTATAAAGATGCTTTCACCACTAGGCCTTAAATGAGAAAAATAGAAGCAACGTGCTTAGCTTCCCCATAAACTAAACTAAACTGACTTGGCAACAGTACCCTTGCCCTGCCCCCTTGGTCCCCAGCTCTTCAGCTTCTTCCCTGCCCCCATAACTTCTTTGCTCTTGGAACTGCTGCAGCAACAGATGCCATGTTTTGTGTTTGTCTGTTTTCCCTTTAGTTCTTCCCCCTCTTTGTGTTACTACTTCCAACACGCAATCAAATATAAGGAAACTTCTAAACGTCTTTTTAATTGCAACTGTAGCATGAACAGGCAGGATTTTTGCAGACAGGGAGAAGGTGCAAATACAGCTATTCTGAAATATTTTCTCTGAAAGGAGTGAAAATGCTGCCTGCTGAGGGATCTCACATCAACCATGATTCTGCATTACACACGAGCATGACTAGAAAAGCCAAACTAACTCCATAACCTGTTCATCTTTTGTAGAAAGCCACTTGCTCAAATCAGAAGTGTATTGAATAGAATCAAAGTGAAATTATTCTTATGCCTTATACAAAGACTTTGAGACAAAAATTTTTTTCTAGGTTTATTTAGTAAGCTTCTTTAAAGAAGAAACTTCATGTAGCATTCATTCCTATAGAGTAATTTTAGAACCCAAGAGAGCTTCCATCCCTCAAGTGTCTGCCTGCCAATTCATAAAAAACATAACTCACAGAAAGTGGGATCAGCAAGATTCTCAGGTGATTTTACCTTTGCAGGGAAGATTTTTCTGACATTATCCAGGGGACCCAACTCTCCTAACCCTGGACTTAATCCTTCTTCTTGACCTTCACTTGCAATGCCCTTCCCCCATTCCATCTGTTTCCTCCTAAATGACTCTAAAAGACCTTCATAGACTATTTTTAGTACAGCGAGTGAAAACACAGCCTTCCAAAATGGATACAAACTTGGTAACTGTCCTAATATTCATTGTTGGACAGTCGATCCATGTCCCACCTAACACTTCTCTCCTTTCCACAAAAGCAGGGCTTTTTCAATCACTTCCAAATGATTTTCCAAGTGAGTTTGGGATTCCTCCACCAGGTTCTGAGAAAAGCTAACTCGTCATGATGTTTCAGCTCCGTCTCACCCTCTCCACCTCTTAGTGCAGGCAGTTTCCACTTTGTTTCCTACAGCCAGTGGTATGCAGGACCCAACTTGTGCTGTCTCTAAACAGATGAATATAAATTTTTCAGAAATTTTTCTGGTCAAGTTTTAAAAGTTATTATTAAAAGTTCAATGATACAAGCTTAAAATGAAGAAAACTATACAAGACAAAAGTAGTAAGTAGTCAAAATTTATCACTTTCTAGTTATTGTATTACATTGTACTACTTTCTACGAGTAGAAGACTTTTTATGTTCATTGTGTCTATGGGGTGAGAATAGTACATAATCGTTGACTGCTGCGTATCCCTTTCCTAGTCTGTGTCCAGTGGCATCACATTGGTAGTTTGAAATATTTTGAATGGGAGTATTTATGCCACTTCCATAAGTTAGGTTCCCCATCACACTTCCCAAAGCCAGTTTTGAAGTACCCATCAGCACATTGTTGTGTAGCACTGTGGGAAACCCAGCTAACCCTTCCGCAAGCCTGAAGAAAAGCAGAGTCTTGCACACAAGTGCCAGTGGAAACTCCGAGTCATCTGCTTCAGCAGTGCCCTCAGCACTGCCCTGCAATTGTACTATGTTCCTCTGGTCAGTTCTCTCCTCCCACTCCAGCTGCCATTTTTCCTCGCCTTCTCCATTTCTCTCCACCATTTAATCCTTTCCTTTGCTCCTTCTTACTCTTAGAAGGCAAACTCAATTCATACTTTACAGAGAAAACAGAAGATACCCAAGGAGCACTCCCTCAATTTCCTGACTCCTAATCTGTAAATGGACCTGAGTCAGTACTCTCTCTCTTATTACAACGAACTGCTCCCAGATTCTTCTGCCCCTTAGGAACTTCACTCTCATCCCTTATCTTGTCTCCTGCTTCCTTTACCTCTCCTTCTCAGTGGTCACCTCTCTATCGGGTATTTTGACTTATACAGTTTTCTCCCATCTGAGCCAAAAAGCTTTCCCAGTCCTACATCCTTCAGCAGTTACTCTCCTACCTTCTCCCTTCCCTTCAGAGCTAAACTTGAAAGCACCTATCTGTATTCTTTTGCTTTTCCTCCTATTGCTTCTTCACACTGGTTTTCTGCTTAGTGCCACTAAAGCACATTTGCTAAAACCACTGATGGCCTTCACCTTACTAAACCCAATGGCTACTCCTTGGGATTTATTTGACTTTTCTCCAACATTTGAATGAGTTTGACCCTCTACATTTTGACCACTCCTTTGAAATTCTTTCTTCCCTTGATTTCTGGGGATATCACTTTGTATTTTTTTTCCTCAAATTTCTATGACCACCACTTTTCAATCTGTTATGCAGTAGCCTTTCGTCTTTCTTTAGGGACAAGGGAACAGTAAAAAAAAAAAATCAAATTTCCTTGACAAAAGCTAGTACCAATTTTTCTGTATCACTACTCTTACTATGATTAACATCAGCCACACCTGCCCACCAGCTCTTCTAGACATTAACCTGCCAAGAGAAAGGGGGGAAAATAGTCTAAAATGTATCTGTAATATTAGAAAGTAGTAGAAGCAAGGAAAGAAAGTAGTATTTATTATAAAATGTCAGGCATTTATTAGACATATTTACATGTGTTTATGCCATCTAATTCTCATGATTATACTGTGAGGTAAATGTTATCCCTATTTTACAGATGATGAAATTTCTACACAGTTCATGAACACTGTTACCAGCTAGAGCAGGTCTTTAGCTGCATGTAAGATGGAAATCAAATGTGGGCTGGTTCTTGAACCTGCTGACCCCTGTCACCATGGTTCACCCTCTTCTTTAGCACCCCTCCTCCCTCCAGTCAGGGGAAAAGTCTAGTACCAGCTTCCAAGATGTTACCAATCAGCTGAGGGTTCTTGCTCAACTCTTAGAGAAATCATAAATTTATAAAGTGTAGCTCTTTTAGGGTTAACAGCCCTGGGTTTTATTTTTTATTTTTTATTTTTTTTCAGCCCTGGATTTTAAATGGCAGTGGCTAACATCTCTTTTAGTGTTGGTGGCCTTCCTTGCTGCTCAAAGCCAGCAGCTAGTGGCACATCCTCAGGAATTCTTCAAGCTACCAGAGATGGCTGCCTCTAACTATTCGTCATTGCTCTCCACCATCCTCTCCTGCTAGTGCCTTCAGTGTTACCAACTGTGGCTGCTGGGCATTTTCAGCACCAGTGGCCTTTAGTGTTATCAGCTTCTAATGTGCCAGCTTGGCATGCTTTCCTCAAGATAGAAACCATGAGTAAGCAAGAGTACATTAATGAGAAGTTTCTCTTTAGGATTTAATGATGCAACATAATGGGAAGAGTGCATGGGCTGCACCTAACTAAAACCGTGAGAAAGTTGCATATAAAGGAAAAAGGCAAGTTCTCAGAGTTTCTGTGTGGTCATAGGTAGGGAAGGAGACCCTCTTGGACCTGAATGAGGAGGGCAGCAGAAAGTCTGAATCATCCAGAGAGGCCGCAGGGTGAAATCTTCCAGGATAAAGTGAACTTAAACCTGCTGCAGCCAAAGTATATAAATACCTCCCGGAGCAATCACGGAGCATCTGATATTGCTGAGTTAGCCACAAGGCGTTTGAAGCACCCAGGGAATAAAAGCACTGTACCTTTTGGGGAGAATTGGGCTCTTCTCTTCTGTCTTACCACCAAGTGGCAGAGGTGGTTTAAATTACTCCTAGGACAGTGCTCTTTTGAGAGACGGCATTCCTCATCTGTTTCTTGTTTATAGGGATTCTGTGAAAAACATTCAAGGCTCCCTAACGTGTGCTAACTTGAGGGAGAAATGTCCTATATTTGTTTGAAAGCAGTGGGTTGGTGGCCCAGCTGGCTGGTCTCCAGGCAAGACTTCTCAGCATGGCAATATGTCACAGAGGATATCACAGGCCAGGATATGTTTTCAATTCTACAGACAGAGAAACTCTGTTCTTGCCAACACACTCGGAATTAAACAATGTCTAAGGATAGATTCATACCATCTGATCTCAACTGGTGTATTAAGAAGAATGTTAGTTTATACAACTATCAAAACTCTAGTATTCATTCACTGACATATCCCAAGCCTATGTAAATATCTCTACAAGAAGTAAATTTCTTTCTTTTTTTTT
>RJWT010005194.1:0-16523 GCA_004365215.1 Cuniculus paca | reverse complement strand
TGTTCTGTTTTGAAATGCTATTTCATGTTTGACTCTATTCTGTTTTCTTTCGCTTTTTTTGTTCTGTTTTGTTTTGTTTTGTTTTGTACTATTCTCTTTAAAAAAAAATTAAATACCAAAAGACCTGGGGGCATATATAATTCCCCAGGGCCACAAGAAGAAGGAAGAGGAGGAGGAGAAAGGAGGAGGAAAAGTTCTGATCAAGGACCAAGGAAAGTTGAAGAGAAATAGTAATCAATAAAGGGAATTTTATAGGGTAAGGGAGTAGAATGAATTTTGGGTTGAGGAAACAGCATTAGGAAGTATAAAGGTAACAAAATTCTTGGTGTAGAAGGTGGGTGTGGCGTAATTTGGAGGGACGCTCCAGGAAATTGGCTACAATGTTGTTTTGAGGGAATGTCCTAGAGGATTTAGGATATTCCATGCCGGGAAGTTTAGACTACTTTGCAGGGAATGGTGATGGTCATGCTCTTTGCCTTCTTTCTGGCAGTCTTTCAAATAATCAAATCTATAGGAGAAAACCCAGGCAATGCTGGGAAAGTTTCTTAAATGTAAAGAGATAAGTCAGACCATTACATCTTACTTTCTACCATGAAGGGTTTTTTTTTAATAAATCTTAATCATATCTTTAAAAGTTCCATTAAGTCTCAATTGTAGTCCATTAGTTTGGGGATGTTCAACTGACATTTTTAGTGATGTGACCTCACAGTGCTCTCAAATACTCCCTCATCCAAGGCAAAAAACTAAACCCATAACCTTACTAAAGGATTTCTGGGTAAATGTGAATCAATGACACATACTTGCTTCCTTTCCTTACCTCAGCTTCCATGAAATAACCACGAGGTAGCAAAAAACTCAGTTACTGGAGAAAATGATAGCAATGGGTGTGTGTAAGTTCCATGCTTGCTCACTTAGATTTCCCTGAAATCTGGCATACAGTAGGTAAATAATTTCTGATTGTCGCAAAAGTGAATAAAAAGAATTAGATTATCTCTTTTACAGGATGAAAAGCTAATGAAGGGTTGAAAATGAATGTGGCAGAGGGAGTTGTCTACATCTCTTGTGTACCCCACGGCAGGGAAAATACTGAGACAAGAAAGTTCACGCTCTTTTCTCCGTGTCCTGTTGCCTCTTTAGGGCTGCAGTGTGTAATCCTGTTGCTGTTATAATCCTGTTGCAGTTCACCGTGTTCCAATTCTGTATGCTCTTTAGATGCTGAAATAGGCATGCTATATCCTTCTGGATCTGCTCTGCCTGGTTAGATGCTGTCATCCTTACTCAAAAAGAATGGATTGGATCCGGAAAGGGCTTTATGTTCAGTTTCAGCCACAAAGAGTGGAGTATTTCAAACTGGGAATCTCAGAACCTGTCCCCTGGGTTTTACTAACTTTTTAGCTTCCATGTCCGTCAATTAAAGGCAGTCATTTCTGGTCACTCTGGATATTTTCTCATAAGAGTCCTCATTGTTTGCCTACAAGATCTTAAAAACATGTTTCTCCTCTGGGAGTTAATGTAGCAAGACCCAGTTATAATTCTCAACTATAGGAGAAATTAGAAACATAACCTGTAAATTATCCTCTGAGTGCCATGAGGACAATGATGGAGAGAGGCAGAGTTGTTGGCCAACTGGACATGATCACTTGTAACAGGAAAGTCCATGAAACGAGTCATTTCTTTCCTGAAGAGCCCACAGTGCAGTCCTGGCAAGTGTGGCTTTGGGAATGCAGATCTGGATTTAAATCCTTGATCACCTTGGTGAGTTTATGTAACCACTCATCATCTGTAGCAATCATTTTCTTCATCAATACAGTGGAAGTAATAGATATGTCCCTGGGGTTCTGTCCTGACTAATGAGCTAATAGCTGTGGTGGGTAGTATAGAATGTGGCACATTTAACAAGGTCTACATAAATTTGAAAAAGGGACACTTAAGGACCAAATTTGTCATTGTTTGCCCAACATGTCCTCCGGACAAAGATTTGTCATGGCAAGAGTCAGCGTTCAGGTCCCTGAGAGCTGAACCCCTGGGAGACAGGTGCACTTTGTGAGGATTTCCTAGGGCTTCACAGAGCGGTCACACAAGGGTGCCCATTTCCCTTCCACAGACTCATCAGAGGAACACTGGGTGGGGAATTTATTTTCCAAGTTTCCTGCTGCTTCCAAGAAGGCATCCTAAATATTAAATTCCAGAATTCTGGGCACTTAGCAGAGAACGTACGCGATAAATGCACAAATAGCAGTGCAATCTCCTTTTTAGCTTCTGTGAATTTAGTTTATGGAGTCACCACCCAGTCTTGATTGTGCCTCCAGTGAACCCAGGAAATGAAGCTTCCTGTGTTTCTTCACCATTTTTTCTAGGATGTCTCCATTTCACCTCTCTCATTTCCTTCCCAGCCATGATCTCTGATGTCCACGTGATGCTGGTTTCTGTCTGGATATTCTCCCACCATTTGCTTTGCTCCGTTCTGAGGCCAGCCAGACCCTCTCTGGTAAGGTTCATGAAGGGAAAACAGACATTTTCAGGGCTTCTTTGGCTATGGAATCAGGGATTCTAAGAGACCCACCAAGCTCAAATATGTCTAATGTCCAAATTTCCCAGTCTACATTCATGTCTGGTTGATTGAAGTAGTTTTCCTCATACTGGAAAAGAGGTAAATTTTTGCCTTTGGCCTTGCCTTTGAGGAATTTCTCTATGAGATGCAGAGCCTAGTAAACTTAGCTAAAATGAAAACTTACTAGCTTTAGCCAACTTTTCCAAAAATATCCACCTTTCTTTTGTGAATAAATGTGCGATTAACTGTGTGGGAAGAACTCTTCCAGTTTCTCTGAAATGTTGGCCACTGCTTTCTATCTCTAGCCTGTTATTTTTTTAACCCATCACAATTAGCTTCAGATATTGGCATTCTATTTTTCTAATATATTTTCCTCAGGGTAGGTCAATTTTTTCCCACTACCAGCATTTCTCCCACCATATCCAGTCTTCTACTAGTTTGGACTCAACATGCTTATTCTCACTGAGTAAATTATTTTCTAGCTCACTGTCAGGGTGGCTACAATATTTGACCTGCTTCTAGATTATTCCACTTTTCTCCTGATTTTGAGACATTATTTACTGGCAATAAAATTTAACCAACTTAGGAATACAGTTTGGTGAATTTTAAAAATCATATACAATTTTATAAATTACTACTACAATCAAGACAGAACAGGTTATTCATTCTAAAAAGCTTATGTTTTCTGTTGCTTTTTAAAGATGATCAAAGACCTTAGAAGCGCCACACATCTTGCACTGAAAGATCTTTTATAGTAAAATATCTTAACAGAAGTTTGCTTTAAAAGCTTTAATGTGGTGAAATGTTCAAAATTTTGACATTAGAAGACCTCCAGGTCTGATGTTCCAGTTGTCCTGAGCATTTCTCTTAGCAAAAGGACACAAGAGAGCAGCCATCTTCAGAGAAGACATTGGCCTCATCCTCTCTTCATCCTTGCTATCTGCTATTTTAACAGTTCTAGTTCAGCCTCACAATTCACCCAGTAATGTCCAGTATTTTCCTAGGTATTAAGCTGAGGAAAGTGTCATAAGTCTTGGATATTTTGGAAAATTGTGCCATCCAAAATATGATACATTCTCTTCAGTTCCTTATAGGGTTCCTTCCATCCTATTCAGCATTTCAGTTGTTCAAGTAAATGAAAATATTCTTTGTTTTTTTCCAATTATTCATTTATTGCACACTTACATCTGTTCACTATGATCATGTGCAACCTTAATATAGTATGCATCACTGGATGCATCCATTTGCTCATTAATCAAGAGGCAGTGTGTGTGAATATGTGGCTTATACATTCCAGGCATTAGACAGCACTGCACTTTACACTATCATCTAATTTGATCTCTAAAATGATACCAATTTCACATTTGGGGAAACTAAGTGGCCAATAAGGAAACCGATGATCAATAAGTAATTGCATCATAACTCAAAATTCCATTATGGCTCATTGCCAAGGTGATTCTTCTTCCTGAGTTCTGAGTTAGTTACATGTCTCCACCGCCCACCTCCTCTCTCCCCAGTAAGTAGAGGTAGTCAGTAGGGATTTAGCTCTCTGACGTCCGCTTGAGAGACCCGGGGCAAAGACAGATCCAACAGTCCTAGGTCATTGATGTATGTATGGTCTTACAGGCCATGTACATAAGTGAGAGTGCCAGTAGAGAAGAGAGATGAGGTTAAAGGAGGTGGTCTGAGTAGGATCACCTGGCAGAATCTCTCCAGTTCTAACAGTCTATGCTACTTTGGATTCCATATCTTTATGTGATTACTTGCTTTTGTCAGCTGTTCTGCATTTAAGATTATTGTGAAAAACACGGCCACACCATTGTCATTTGGCATCCTTCCATTACTCTGAGGGCAACATGCCTTAAAAGCCCAGGGCTCCACTTTCTCTAATTCAAGGAAAGGAGGAAGATGTGTCCTGGGCACCCTGACCTTGCCTAGATGTTGAGTCTGACACCATGCTCACCTTCCTAACCACCAACCCACCAGAGTCTTTTGTGTGCATTGCCCTTTTCTTCACCAACCTTCTACATTACTCTGGAAACCTTCTAGCCTAAGGAAGCATTCTTGTTTGCCTTGATTTGACCTAGACAAGATTGGAATTTATCATGGGGTTCAATTATGCTGGGGAACACTATGTGGAAGCCTCTGAAACAAAGACATGAGTGTGCTTGTACCGGATTTTGGGTCCCAGGTTTATTGATAACCTACCCAGAGATTTGCTTCTCTTTTTCTCCTTCCACCAAACCCATGTCTGATCTTTCTCAAAATTGCACACAGGGCCTATCTCAATTCCATTTTTGGAATTTGGGGGATTCTCCCTCTAGCTTGCCCTTGTGGGTGGTCTACATTCATTCTGTACTGGTTTGGGGTAAGTGAACACTTCTAGTTGAATGTTTCTTAAGGACCACTTTCAGACTGTGATGACCCACTAATTAGGCTGATCTTCTTGACCAGGTAGATTCCTTATGTCAGAGATGTCTGAATATTTCTTATTACCCAAGGAACGCCAGGGAAGGTGGATCTTCAGGCTTGGAACCACACTATGCACATAATTAATATTCATCCTGAGGGAGAACTCAGTAAAATGGTAAAACAGTTCTATTTCCTTAGAAAGTCTTGAGCTATATCCATGAAACATTTTTGACCCTGAGGAAGAATGAAACTTTTGAATACTAGGGGATTGTGGCAGTCCTTATTGATATTTTTATTCTAAAAAAAGAAAATAAATCACATTCCAAGTCTAAATGCCATGCTGCCTGGAGGAAGGGCAATGGGCTAGAGGACTCCTCAAGGTCTTCCTGAACCCCAGGAGTTTTTAAAATCACTCATCCAGAAAATGTCATGTTTGAGTAAAAAAGAGCCAGCTGCACACTGCCAGGAGAGAACCCCAAGACCCTGATACTGACAAGTGTCCAGGTTTCAGTGACTGATTGCTGTCTCTCATGAAGCAAAGCCCCTTATTCCTGGTGCCAGAAACTTCTGCCACCAACACCAGCAAAAGCTTAGGAGATTCCCAGGCAAGCTGAGCGAGTCATGAAGTCCTGTTCTAATTCTCTGCCCGTATTGTGCAGAATCATGAGCACCTGGAATTAATAAAGGAGACTGTCTTCACTGTGTCTCAGCAGGCAGCAATAGACATGGGTGACTTAAAGATTCTGTCTCTGTCAGGAGTTGGGAGACTTGAGTGGGGTCTGGCTCAGCCCCAAGCTAGTTGTGGCATGCATTTCTGTGCCTCTTTGGTGCAAAGGCAGAGAGGTTAAGAGTGTGGATGCAAAAGCAAATGTGGGCCTACCACTTTTCCTCCATCTGAGTGACAATGTATAAACGACTTAAATAAACCTGTGAAACAAACCCTGTTCATAGCTCGGTCATGTGTAAAATTTTGATAATAACGTATATATTAGACTCCTATTGCCCCTCTGAAATTGTGGGCACTCAGCTGAAAGGTGCCAGAGGTGGGTGGCCCCTCCACCACCCCTCTACCATCTGATGGATCCAGGTGAATGGAGGGCAGCCACTCCCCTTGCTACTGCCAGGAGTTAGGTGAACCACTTGGAAAGACTCAGAGACCAGGAGTGCCAGTGACACAGCAGTGGACATGGTCCCAACTAAGGCACATAGGATGGACAGGAGAGATTAGTGGTGTGAAAACTCTGAAGTAACAATAACAGCATCAGCCAACAGGTGACTGAGGCCTTTTCAGGGTCAGCAACTAGCTTGGAAAGAGTCCAGGACTTGACAGAAGACATCCCTGAAGAACAGACTAGAGAGGCCTTGATACTAGTGATATAGCTACTTACTATAAAAACTCACAAGGATCATCACACAAAACAAAATAAAATTTTTTTGAAGAAGAAGAAGAAGGAAAATGCAATCTCAGACCTTCGGCCTACCCAGAACAAATCCAGGAGACACAGACAATAGAAGAAAGTGGAAGACACACATCTGAAATTTCTGAAATGATAGCAACAAAGTAAAGAAACAAAATCCATAAGGCTATAGAGGTCACAAATAATCTAGCAGGTTAAAAAAGAAATGTCATTATTTTTAAAGGAAATGCACAATGCATCTAGAGCAGAGATAGATAAAAAAATAGATGATGATAGGAAGACAATGAAAATCATGAATGATCAATACAGGAAACACATAGAATGCATGAAATGGATTCAAATAAATACCCAGGCAATCAAAAATTCCATTGAAAGCTGGCAAAACTGCTTGAATGAAACTGAAAACAGACTTTCAGACCTTGAAGACAGGATCATGGCTAGTGATCAGGAAAAGAAAGATCTCTTAAAAATAACAAAAGATCAGGAAACAACAATTCAACAGTTACAAGATAATGCAAAGAAAAAAAATAATATAAGATAATTGGTGTCAATGAAAAAAGCAGAAGTCAACACAAATGACATAACAAAACTATTTTCAGAAGTAACAGCAAAAAATTTACTAAGCATAAGGAATAAAACCTGATATACAAATAATTGAGGCATATAGAACCCCAAATAGTCATAAGCAAGATAAACCTACACCTGGACATATAATAATTGAGATCCCAGAAATTCAGTACAAAAACATTATTAAAAGCTGTTAGAGAAAAGAAACAGATCACCTATAAAAGAAAACCCATCAGAATCACAGCAGACTTGCCAACATCAAGTCAAGAAGAGTTTGGAGTGAAGTGTTTCAAATCCTGAAAGAAAACAACTTCCAACCCAGATTGATGCACCATGCAAAAGTAGCTTTCAAAATTAGTGGAGAAATAAGATACTTCCAAGAAAAAGAACAACTGAAGATATTCATAACCACCAAACCAACACTACAAAGGGTTCTGAAGGGTATTCTACACAGAGTCAAAAATGACCACAATTCCAAGAACAACAACAGAAAGAAATCATTAAACAGGGCAAGCAATTAAATGGGGGAGGGGTAACCAACAGCAGGAAGATAATATGACAAAGATGAGCCAATACATACCAGTTATTACCATCAATGTAAATGGCCTTAAAAAATTCACCAATCAAAAGAAACAGACTGGCAGGGTAAATCAAGAAACAAGATTCAACAATATGCTGTATACAAGAAGCACATTTATCTCAAAAAGAAATTTATAAACTAAAAGTCAAAGAATGGAAAACAATATTCCATGCAACAGGAACCCAGAAAAAAGCAGGTATAACTATCCTGTTTGCAGAAAATGTGAACATCAAAACAAGAATGATTAAAAGAGAAAAATAAGGTCACTATATACTTGTTAGGGGAAAATTCAAGAGGAAAAGATAGCAATCATAAATATATATGTGCCAAATATGGGAGCACCCAACTACATAAAACAAATATTAATAGACATTTAAAAACATATAAGCAAGAACACAATTGTAATGGGGGACCTTAATACTTCATTGTCACAAAAAGACAGGTCAACAAAACAAAAAACCAGCAAGGAAGTAACAGAACTGAACCAAACCTATGAACAAATGGACTTAGTGGATGTTTACAGAGTGTTCCAACCAATAACATTGGCATACATATTCTTCTCAACTGTACATGGAATACTCTCTAAAATAAACCATACAGTAGCCCATAGAACTTGCTTAAGTAAATGCAAAGGAATTGAAATTATCCTATCCATGCTATCTGACCATAGTGAAATAAAAATGAAAATTAATGACAAAAGAAACACAAAAACTCCATAAACATGTGGAAATTAAATAACACCCCCCTGAGTCACTGAAGAGTACCAGACAAAATTAAAGAAGACATTAAATGATATCTGCAGTCAAACAAAAATGAAAATACAACTTATAGAAACCTGTGGGATGCAATGACAGCAGTCCTAAGAAGGAAATTTATAGCAGTGAATTCCCACACCAAGAAAACAGAATAAACACAAATAAACAATCTAATGCTAAACCTGAAGCTTCTAGAAAAAGAAGAGCAAGTCAAGACCAAAGCCCATACAATGGAGTAAATTATAAAGATCAGAGCAGAAATTAACTCCATTCCAACTAAGAAAACAATACAAAGAATTAATGAATTGAAGAGTCGGTTATTTGAAAGAATAAACAAAATTGATAAACACCTACCCAGCCTTATCCAAGAAAGAAAAGAAAAAAACCCTCAAATTCTCACAATAAGGAATGAAAAGGGTGAAATCACTACAGACCCTGTGGAAACTCAGAAGGCCATAAATACCTATTTTGAAAATCTTTAATCACATAAGATAGAAAACACAGAAGAAATGGACATATTTCTAGAAACATATGAATTATCAAAGCTGAGTCAAGAAGTTACAAAAATATTGAACAACCCAATATTAGTTAATGAAATTGAAAATATAATTAAAAACTTCCCAACAAAGAAAAGCCCAGGTTCTGATGAATTCACTGTTGAATTCTATAAGAAATTTATAGAAGATTTAACACCAATACTCCTCAAACTCTTCAATAAAATTGAAAAGGAAGAAATTCTGCCTGACTTATTCCTGGAGGCAAATATTACTCTAACACCAAAACCAGAGAAAGACCCAACCAAAAAAGAGAACTACAGGCCAATCCCCCTAGTGAACATAGGTATAAAAATCCTCAATAAAATACTAGCAAACAGAATGCAGGAAATGATCAAGAACATTCTACACCATGGCCAAGTGGGATTCATCCCAGGAATGCAGGGATCGTTCAACATACACAAATCAATAAATGTAATACAACATGTCAACAGAGCCAAAGATGAAAATCACATGATCATTTCAATAGATGTAGAAAAAACTTTTTTTTCAGAAAAAATCTTTTGATAAATCATTCAAGAGAAAAACTACAGAAAATTGGAACAGATGGTCCTTACCTCAATCTGATAAAAACCATCTATAATAAACCAACAGCCAACATCATACTAAATGGACAAAAACTGAAAGCTTTCAACCTATAATCAGGAACAAGACAAGGATGTCAACTATCCCCATTCCTATTCAGTATAGTTCTGGAAACATTACCCAGAGCAATTAGACAAGAGAGAGAAATAAAAATAATAAGGATAGGAAATAAGACATTAAACTATCATTATTTGCAGATAACATGATGCTCTACATAGAAGACCCCCAAAATTCCACCAGAAGACTTCAAGAATTAATAACCAAAATCAGTAGCATAGCTGAATACAAAATCAACACTCAAAAATCAATAGCACAGAATGGGAAAAAATTTTAGCCTACTGTCCCTCAGACAAAGGACTTATATCTAGAACATATAAAGAATTGAGAAACATCGGGTCCCCCAAATTCTAAGACCAATCCAAAAATAGGCATCTGAGATGAATACACACTTCTCAGATGAAGAAATACAAATGGCAAATAAATACATGAAGAAATGTTCAACATAACTGGTTGTTATGGTTGATATATTGTGTCAGTTGGAGAAGTTTAGAAGTTTAACTGAGAGACTCAGCAGGGAGCCAGGATTCTTCCTTTAATTATCCTCACCCTGTGCAAAGGAGGGCAAGATTTTGTGTTATATCTGCTCTGGAGGTAGGGGGCTGCATAAAATGTGAGGAAGGAAAAGAGGCTTGTACTTCCCCCTTTGCTCTGGCTGCTGCCTTGTTGCCCCAGTGCCATGCCACCGTGCCTTGGAATCAGCTGATTATGGACTGAAACCTCCACAAACAGTGAGCTAAATAAACCTTTCCTTCCTTCATTTTGGGTGTTGGGTGGTTTTGTCCCAGCAATGAAAGAAGAGTAATCAAGACACTGGTCATTCAACAAATGAAAATTAAAACATTAAGAGCCCATGTCACCCTAGAAAGAATGGCTGCCATTAAGAAGTCAACAATTAACAAATGTAGGTGGGGTTTTGTGGAAAAGGAACCCTTCTCCACTGTTGGTGGGAGTGTAAACTGGTACAACCACTGTGGAAATCAGTGTGAAGATTCCTCAAAAAACTAGGATTAGAGGTTTCATTCTACCCATCTATTCCCCTTCTGGGTATTTTCCCAGAAGAATTGAAAATATCATGCCACAGTGATATGTGTTCACCCATGTTTACAGCAGCACAATTCATAATAGCTAAATTTTGGAAACAACCCAAATGCCCATCAACCAAGGAATGGATCAAAAAATGTAGCATTTTTATACAATGGGGTATTACTCAGCTATAATGAAGGATAAATTTGAAGCTTTTGTAGATAAATGGATGCAACTTGAGACCATACTCATAAGTGAAATAAATCAGACTCGAATGTGTGACTATTGTGTTTGTCTCCCTAGTGTGAGAAGTTGGAAAAGTAAGTAAGACCCAAAATCTACAATAGATATTGTGAAAGGGAAAGAAACAACTCAAAAGTAAAGAACAACTAGAATGGGTGAAAGGATAAAAGAAGGAAAGGAAAAGGAAAAGGAAAAAAAATATATATGTATACAAAAGATAGCTAAATATACTGCTGATTTCTCTTAGTTCGTTAAAGAGCAGTTTGTGCTCACATTGATCAATTATGCATGTATATATCTTCTAATCTGAGCAACTACTTTGAAGATAAGAATACACAGTATATTAACCATTGTGAATTTCCTACTATCTTGCTTTTGGAATTCTGTATTTTTTTTCTCTTTAAAGTAAAAAAAAATGCCTACATTAAAGAAGCATGGTGAAGAATAAACAGGACAATTCATGTGTATTGCATATGTAATCACTTGTAATCATTGTTGGTGCTTAGTACCTATTAGAACCCATCACTAGCTTGGTTCTATTATTTGCAAAATGAGGAGATTTGGTAAATACAGATCATTTTCACCTTTCAGAATCTGTGAGTCTAAGGTTGCTTTTCCTCCAGTGACATTTATTTCACCTTCTTAGGTCCTATGTAGGGTCCCACAGCCTCCCTGCATTGTGAGCTGCTGTGCTGTTGGCTTGCTTCCCTCTGCCCTGAGGCTCGGTGCTCTTCCCATGCCGCTCCCTTCCTACCTGGTGGTCCTGTGTTTGATGGAGAATCCTGCCGGGTCTACAAGTGTACAGCCTCCTCTTTCTTCCCATTAATCCTGCCAACCCCTGAGCAACCCCTGCGAGCAATCTGTGAGACTGTCTGACAGTCATAAGTTCTGGAGCTGTTTTTCCCCCTGAAACAAAGTCATCTCCCAAGTTTTACCTTAGAGATCATCCTGGAGCTTTATTTTCACCATCACTGAGCTGGAAAGGGGACTAAGGTATCCTACATTTCCCTCCTCCTCAAAATCAAGCATCTCAAATAAAAACCCCTTTGATTCTCATTTTTTCATTTGCTCTCCTAATGCTAAAATGAGAATAAGATTTTGCCTTTTTATTCCCACTTCTTTGTCGGTTTTCCAGTGGCTGCCAACACAAGAATGGGGGAAAAGCTTCTGCAACTCCTCATGGGGAGACCATGACAGTGGCACACATACCAGGCAGTCCGGTGTGATCTCGGTGGCAGTTTTGCCAATGCTCCTGGACTAGTGTGACTAAATATATTTTAGAATAGTAAAGTAAGGGAAGCAGCCTGGGAACTAAAATATTCTAAACAGCATGTGATGGTGTACATATATGTGACAGACAGGAACTTCAGAAGCTGGGTTTGAATTTCTATCTCCTCCAGGGCTTCACTGTGCTTCCAGGATAATATATCCCTCCAAACACCATAAAAATTCAATCCTAATGGTGTTTCAATGTACAGAAAGCCGCTCCTTTATCGTGTTGTTCTTATCCAGGGCATTTGCTATTGTATGAAGACCACAAGAAATGTGTGTTTAATCTCCAGTACACATTTTTAATGATGGAAATCCAGACAGTCGGTGTCCCTGGCATGTATTTTTCAAGTCTCATGTTGCACAGGTAAGGTGACCATGAGACTCCAATTATATCCTAACTTGACTTCCTTTTCTATCTCTGTCTCTGTCACACACACACACACACACACACACACACACACACACACAAGTGCGGTACCTTGAGTGGGATTCTTGCACCAGCTTGCTACTGCCTGAAGAGGCTAGGCCAACACCACCATGACCCAAGCTTGTTATTCTATTACTAAGTTGTTAATAAGCTTTGTTCTTCTTTCCTTTGATTTTTTTTTAATTTAAAGAGAATAAAACAGAGTAGAACAAAATAAAGCAGATCAGAACAGAACAATGCAAGCAATACAGGACTTCAAAACAAGACAGCAGGAAATCAACAATGGCTACCATCTTGTCTCTTGTCCTCTTTGAAATAGGTGTTCATACCCTCACACACAATAAATTCAAACAAAACAGAATAGTATAACACCAATCAGAACATCCTTTGAATTTTTCAAGACATTGGTTTTTATTCTACTTGGTTCTTCACTGAAGGAAGGAGAGATTTATTTGACAGATGAAGTTCATTATTTTACAATTAAATTGAATTTATCCATTAGTCTTTCTCTCTTGGAAGAATTTATTTACATGCTTCCACTGTGTCTCTAGTCTTACATTGCTTTCTTATAGGTTTCATCTTACCTCTCCTGCTCTGCCCTTTCCTTTTTCTTTCCTCCCCCTCCTCCTTCTCATTCTTTTTTTCCTTTCTTGCTCTTGCTTTTGCTCTCACTGCCTCTGTGTCTGTCTGTCTGTCTCTCTCTAATTTTCTGTCTTTCTCTCTCTAAATTTTTTAGTTGGACCTTTTTTGGACATTAGGTATAGTTCCTCATGCTCTGATTTATAAGCTCCAAAGACCAGCAATGTCACTTGATGAGCTCTGTGATGACAATAGCCTCATGAGTGCCAATTGTCCATGGCTAATAAGGGCATTCCTCAATCTTCAGATTCCCCTTTCCTTTGCTTAGATTTCAAGTTCCTTTGGACTTGGCAGTTTCATTAAGGATTTATTGACTACTGTCTTGGGAGATATTCTAATGGACAGTAACTACTCGTATGCTTGAGACTGAAAACTTTGACTAATCTTATTATGTTTCATAGATTGGTGATGACAAAATGTAGAAATAATTTAGATTTTGTGGGATCTGGAGCTAATGCAAGGCAACTAATAAAATCACAAGTAAAAAAGTATATTTAGTGTCCTAAAGTGGACCTGGGAAAGTAAAGAGCCCTGAAAGTTAAGTTTCACCAATTTCATGATAAACATTTCTTTTCATGTGGGGTCCTCCTTGTAAGACCCTGAGATGTTTTGCCTCTCTTGGAGTATGCTTTAGTAGGTCTTTAAGATGTCCTCACTCATCTACCTGCCATGCATCCATTCACCCTTTACAAGAAGTCATAGCTGCTATTTGGTTATTTGGCATTGAGTCCCTTTTTCAAGGTCACTCTGCTACCCCAGTCATCCTATCACATTTGTTTCTGACTCACAATTCTGGTTTCAGCCTCTGGTCTCTCAGGTCTTCCTTTTCCCTATTTGTTCTCAAGTCTCATCCTTTCTTAGCCTCCCTTACTAGACTGTATTAAGCTACCTTACATATCTCATAAACTCAGGTAGAAATTCTCTGTTGTTCTTTCAGCTACAAAGAATTCAAATTACACCCAAATTCCAAGACCTGGTGGACATGGTTTAGATACACTGAATTTGTTTTCTGGTTAGAATGGGAGGAGACTGCCATAGATAGTTACATGGCTTTATTTCCCTCTATAGAGACAAATCCTTTGGCTTGTGTCCATCCCTCTCACTAGTCAAATGTAGCTCCCCCTGTTATAATAGAGAAAAACATCATCTTTTTCTCTTTATCAAACTTTGCAAACTCTTGTGATACTAGATGAAACATTTTCTGTGTTATCACTGCAATAACAAAATTATATGTGGGGGATCTGAGTGCACTGACAAAGGGAACTCAGCTCGTCTTCAGGATTCAGAGTGCTTTCCATGGGGCAGTAACAAAAAATGTGAGTGTTAGGTGAACCATCTTGAACCTTGTCTTTAATGAAATGGAATCCACTGAAGGATGCTGTTAGAGTTTATATCCAGATGTTTCCTAAAGCTTCATGAAATCATAGGCAGGACCTTTGGGAGGTGACTACAAAGGCGTTAGAGTTTATTTGCTCTTTGGAGATGGGTGTAGTCAGAAGAGGTGGGTCATTGTGGGTGTGACTCAGAAGGTTATGTCATCCTTCCCATCTCCACCCTGCACTCTCTGCTTCCTGTAGGTCATGACATGAGCAGCTCTCTTTCACCATGCCATCCTGCCTTGGAACCAGCAGACTATGTGCTGCAACTATGAACCAAAGTAAACCTCTTCTCCTGTGAGTCTTGGGTATTGTGTCTCAGCAGTGAGGAAACTAATGAAGACAGATTTTGGTACCAAGAGTGAGACCATTGCTGAGATGCTGTCTGGCCATGTGGTTCAGAAGCCTTTGGAACCAGTTAGTAGTTTGGAAAGATTTGCAGATGCTCACTGCCAGAATCCTAGAATGCTATAAGTAGAGCTCAGGGGAAGATTCTGGTCAGAGCTCAGAACAGATGCTGATAAAAAGGCAAGTGATAAAGATAAAGCTTAGGAGATTTCCAATGAGAACAAGAACATCACTGGAAGCTCCATTGGGAACAAGGACCTTAGGCCATGTGTATTATGCTCGAGCAGAAAATTGGTCTACATTTTACTTATGTCTGAGACATGGTGGAAGATTGAGATTAAGGGTAGCAGACTAATTAATTTGGTGAGAACATTTCAAGGGAGTTCAACATTTAGCCTGTGGCATGAGTAATATTGGGGGCTTTAAGCCAGGTCTATATGGAGAACCAAGAGTAAATGGCACGACTGAGTAACTGAAAAATATTTCAGTGGCACCAGAGAGGAAGTGCCATGTAAAGTTGGCCATGTAAAGTTTTGGCTGAGAAGAGCTTGGTTGTGGAGATTAAAAAGAAGCCAAGTACTTTGGAACATGACAATAGGAAAAATACCTTGAGGCTATATGAAGAACCAGCAAAGTTCCACCCTGTCTTGGTTACTTTTTTCTCGTTGCTGGGACAAAAAACCTGACACCCAAAGTGAAGGAAGGAGAGGTTTATTTAGCTTACAGTTTTGGGGCTTTTAGTCCATGCTCAGCTGGCTCCAAGGCAGGGTGGCATGGCTGAGGAGCTGCCATTCATGGCGGCTGTAAGCAGCAAGAGAAAATCTCACCGAAGAGAAAACATGCCCCCATTCTGACCTTGCATTGTATGTCAGCTCCACCCCTGGGTAGGTGCAGAACTCACACCACCAATCCCAGCACTAGATAAGGAGTCAATCACAAACACTAGATTCAGCCACTTCCATGACTACATGAGGCTTCGGGGGACCATCTATATACAAACTGTAACATTCCACCCCTGGGCCCCCAAAGACTCATGTACATCCCTTATACAAGACATTTAGTCCATCTCCAAAGTTGCCAGAGTCCTAACACTTTCAGCATTGCTGAAGAGTCCAAGTCCCAAGTCTCCTCTGAGATCTAAGGCAGATTCTTAGTTGTAAGCCCCTGTACAAATGAAAACAAAGTTAAACGTTTCCAACATGCAATGGCACAAGATAGACACTACGATTCCAGAAGTTACAAACAGGGGAATACAAAGCATTGGAACCAAAGTAAGTCCAAAATCCAACAGGGCAAATGTTAAGTCCTGTAGCTGTGTGTCCAGCATCTGAAGCAATCTGTGGCAAATTATGAGCTACAAATAGCTTGTGTGGCTCCACCCCTGCAGCACTTCTAGTAGTCACCAATCCCATGGCGTCTCTTTTGTGCTGTCTCTGCTCCCCCATTGCAGGTTTCCTTAGATGAGCCATGTTCCTGGCTTTTCCAAACTTCTGGGGTCTTCATTCTGGCTTCATATTCACAGCTTCATATATTGCCCTCTCAGCGGTGCACTGCCTGCCTTCCTGGGCCCTCTGAAATCAGGGTGGAAGCCTCTTTAACCTCAGAACGTGTGCATTCTCCATGTGCCTAAAACCAGTGTCATATGGATGCTGCCAAGGTCTGCTGCTGGCTGGAGCAGTAGCCAGGCTTTCCTCTTTCTTGGCCATAAAGGTC
>RJWT010005193.1:0-31485 GCA_004365215.1 Cuniculus paca | reverse complement strand
GGGTTAGCCGGGGCTCGGGGGGTGGCGACGAGCCCTGACGCCCTCATGGCTTTTCTAGGAGCATTTTTGCATCTCGCTCCAATTTTGCCTTTAGCTTGGGACAGTCCTTGCGCCAGTGACCTATTTCCTTGCAATAAGCGCACTGGTTTTTGTCCAGTGGAGGGCGCTCTTTGTCTTTCTTTGGTTTTGCTCCTGTTCCGTTAGTTTCCCTTTCGCAAAGTAGCTCTAATACTTTGGTCATTTTCTTATTAGTCACCTCTTGCAAGTTTTCTCAGGTTTCAAATACCTTCATAGCTATTTCTATTAGCTGACTCAAAGGCATTCCCTCGAAGCCCTCTAATTTCTGTAATTTGCGTCTTATGTCTGGGGCCGACTGGGACACAAAGGCAATATTAATTGCCCTTGCGTTTTCCGGCGCGACAGGGTTTATCGGCGTATGAAGCCGATAAGCTTCCAGGAGGTGTTCTAAGAACACCACAGGGGACTCCTTAGCCAATTGTCTTACCTCTGTAACCCGAGACAGGTTAGTGGGCCTCTTAGCTGCAGCCCGAAGGGCATCTAGAAATCTCTGGTGATAATCAGCCAAATCCCTCCTACCTCCCGAGGTGTTGGGATTCCACTCTGGACGTTTGGTGGGAAACAGGAGTTCAATCTCCGCAGCATTGGTAGAAGGAATCCCATCTGGGTCTTGGACTCCCTTTTGTCCAAGTGCACATATGCGCATTCGTTCCTCAGCTGTAAAGAGAACTCGGAGTATCTGCTGGCAATCGTCCCAGGTGGGACAATGGGTGGAGAAAACAGATTCTAAAAGATTAATCATGCCCTCCGGGTCCTTGGAGAAGGGAGGGTTCTGGCTCTTCCAGTTATAAAGATCAGAAGTAGAGAAGGGGGTATAAACAAAGACCGTGCTCCCATGCTGCCCGGACAGATCGGGCACTTCCCGCAAGGGAAGCATGGGCGCCGCTGCTTCAGCCGCGGCCTCTGAGGGTCCCGGACGCTGGTGGCTCCGCGTACGGACTGGGCTGCGGGGTGGTGAGGGAGATGAAGGGGAGGTAGAATCAGGCTCGGGGAGGGGGTAAGGAGGAGGTAAAGGAGGGGTCAGGGGATCGAGGGGATCTTCTTCTACCTGTAACACCGGAGGGGCGGAGGCATGCAAAGGCGGGGCCGCCGGTAACTGGCGGGAAGTTACTTTTGGTTTCAGCGCTGCAATGACACTCTCGGGTGGGATCCAAGGAGGAGAATCATGGATAAGATCAATCCAAATCTGAATATAAACAATCTGGTCAGGGTGAGATGGGGGACCAAATACATACCGGCGGACCGCCTGAGCTACCGCCATATTGAAAGACCCGGATGGGGGCCATATTCCTTTTGTTCCAGCTGGCCACTCCTGTGTGACAAAGATCATTAGTCTCCCTTTATAAACAGGCTCCCCATAGCCTTCAGCTCGCTTTTTGAATTCCTTAAAATGATCTAAGACAAGGCTAAGGGGCGTTGGATTCTCCTTGGACCTGGACTGACCCATAGTTTCCTGAAAGGGAACTCGATTAAGAGAGACACAAGGCGCCAACAGATTTAACAAAGAAGACAGACTGGACATATAAACAAAGACAATTACAATTAGGCTACAGCCGAAAAGAAAAAGTCAAAAATACGCTCCAAACAAAATTACTAGAATTTGGAGAGGCTTCCACCAAATACCAACGTTAACTAAGTTAACCAAACGGAGCAGGCAAAAGGAGTTCAACAGATCGCAAACGGTCTAACGACCAAGAGAAACAAACCGACTTGTCTCTCCCCCGTTGCTCGCTCCCAGATGTGAGGGCGTCCCCTCCTGAGTTTAAATTACAAATTGTGGCGCCACCAAAGAAGCCTCTGAAAACAAAAATTGATACTCACTCGGTCAAGATGTCCGTGAATTTGAGTTGGGGGGGCTATATGCCCATCCCGGACGGGCCCCCAAATGAGGTAAGCGACCCCCGGGATGAGCAAAATCCACGAGACACTCGAAGAAATTTTGGAATGGAGCATTTATTGCCAGGCCTGGCGATGCAGTCTCCCTAGGAATCAATTTGGGACTGCGCGTCTTCCAGTGGCCTGGAGAGGCTTATATCATATCAGAACAAAGGAAGGAGGGGTTTTGCAAGTGCGGGTACAGAAGCAAATTGTATTTATCAGTTTAAATGACTCACTATGTTTATTGGGGATGATGGCTCTGGGGGGGTCTGAGGTTAGGTGACCATGGTTACTTTCTGATATGGACTGCAGATGCTCTGGAAAGGCTCATTCTGCACATTCCTTGGTCATGAGACAAGGTGGTTATCATCATTTGACCCAGTTTTCCGGTCAGCCCTGTCCTTGGGCAATCTAAAATTGTAACTATCTTTAACTTCAGAATACTTGGGAAAAGGGGATGTGGGTCACCACAAGAAACAGGGAGGGGGCTCTTGGCGCAAAACGACGCATACAGAACAGGAAAGCGGCGCTATATTAGTCATAGGTTATAACAGTGTCACTAGCAACTTGTCTGTTGTGCTACTTTTTTAAAATTTTTAATCCCTATTATAATCTGTTTGCTTTATGTTAGGCATACATTATTTGCTAATTACCAATATTAAATACATGCATGTAGATTATTTTTTGTTTTGTTTTGTTTGTACCAGAACCCAGGACTTTGTGCTTGCCAGGCAGGTGCTTGTGCCACATTCTTTGTTTTAAAATAAGGGAATTTAAAGTCATGCATTTTCTCTAAGTACTTCGGTCAAACCATACAGATTTTGGTATTGAGGCTCCTCACTGTCATTACTGTCCAATTAGATGCTAATTATGTGTCTTATTTTCTCCTTTACCTAACAATCATTCGAGTGAATATTTCTCATTAATTTTGTTTTTACTTTTCAAGTGGCAAGGGCTTTACTTCCTTTTTATTTACAGATAGTAGCATATTTGAATGTGACCTGTGTGATTTTGATGAAGGGAAAAGAGAAAAGTTTTATATTTAATGCTGAGTCTTACAGAAAGACCCAAAGTTGGACGATGCTGCAGAAGAAGTTTAATCCCTGTGCTTACAAACTTTTTCACCATGCTGAAGTGGTCACCAAGAGTTGACTGTGGGCATCCCAGTACTTTGCCTGGCAGAGACATCACGCCAAGGACAAACTGAGAAGTTGCCACTCTGGCCCAGGACACTTGAAGACCCAGCTATGCCTCTCTAAGTGCCTGAACCTCCCACCCCTTTCTCCTTCAGAATGAAAAGGTGTCAGTAGATTCAAGTGAAGTCTCTCCTACTCACCTCCCCAGCAAGCATAGGTTAAACATAAGAGGAGTCACGAATGCAATCAATCTTCGTTTCGATCCACACTTATGCAGTAGAAAGTGTGAGATTCCTGGCATGTGTATAGCTATAAACATTCCTACTGTCCGATGCAGGTTCCCCCTTCCTTTTATGCTCCCCTTGGTCTTTCCACGAGAGTCCCCAATGGTAGGTCCAGGCGCTGGAGTCCCTAACTTGGATCCTTTTTCCATGCCCCATTCTACTCTTTGCCCTTTTCTTTTCTGCCACTCAGAACAATAGTTTATTGGCAAAGAACTCATTACAAAACAGGCTGATGTTTCCTCTTCAGAAATGTGTGCATAATGTAAGGATAACTAAGTTCATGGAAAGCAACACCATTGCAGAAGGTGCTCTGTCTAAGAGCCCAGCCTCAGTCGAGCTGAAGGGCCACACTCCACTCCTACTAGAACGGCAGATGTCCCTGGGTCACTGGAGTTCACCGTCAGTAGTATCTCCCATCTGAAAATAAATCCGGCATTAGACAACTGACCACATATGTGCCTCTGAAACTATGGCAACAGAAAGTCCTTTTACCTCCGTGTCCCAATTAAAAGTGTTCTGCTGGCTGCAATTGGGATGTTTGGTCTCCAAAACCAATACATCAAAGCAGTCACATAAGCCTCAAATGTCACCATCATGCAAACTGACATTTCCCATAGAAGTGGTTAATGAATGGCCAGAGCAAAGAGCAGATAAAGCCGAAAAAATCCACTTTTGGATCCTTTTCTCCATGCTCCATTCCTCTCAAGGTTGGGCAACTAGTTAAATGTTGCAGGGATGGGGGAAAAAGAGATGGTGGAAATTTGAAGTTGTGCATCCAAGAGGATAGAGGTGCTTCCACCAGAAATGGAGAGAAAATACTTGGAGTAAATTTCATAGAAGGGATAATGGATGGTGAGAAATAAAGAGTTCAAGTCTACTAAACTGGGGTAACCAGGTGTCTGGCATTGAATGACAAACACGATGTTTCAGCTTTCTGTCTGATTTTTTTTTTTAAGAAAGGCATTAACTAGTAACATGAATGTCTTTTTGATCATTATACTTTCAAATTTGTTTTATCTTTTTCTCTGATTGATTTTTAATCAGCAATAACGTGAAACAACTCAGCATTTAGTTTCTCCTCTATTGAGTATAAAATGATCTATAAACAAACACTCAAGACAGTGCCACTGAAGAAACCCTGCAGACCTTTCATCATGTGAAAACTCTTGGAGTAATGCAAATCATTTCACTCTCTAATACTCCATTTGCTAATATATTCAGTACTATTTAATGATGTGAAATTTTATTTCCTGGAAAATCAAGATACATATGGAGATATTTCTTTTTTACTGTATCAGAGGAATATGTTTGCACAATAACAGAAAGCCCAATTTATGGTGCTTAATTAAGTTAGAGGGCAGGTAGTTGCTGACGTTCATTCAGCAGCTCAGTCATGTCAAAATGAGGTTCATGCAGGTCTACTGGCCGAATGGTCATCTCGAGTTGACAGGCAGACTATTCTACCTCTAATAGGCCATCCAAGTTCCAGGCAAAAGGAAGAGAATAATTGGGAAATGGTATATTCACTGGATGTTTCCTACTATAAAGGAAACCTTCTTATACATACAGCTTGTGATTTCTGCTTTCATCTTGTTAGCAGATCTATCTCATATGGTCATCTCCTCTACAAAGAAACCTGGGGAATGTGGGTTTTTAATGGACACAGCATCATATTTCACCTGGAGTTCTGCTCATAACAAAGACAAGAACACAGATATTGAGTATGCAGCTGTCATCTCTTTCCATTCAACTCACTTAGGTTTTACATTTTTGTGTCAGTCATTAGGCAGCCCTCCATCTAGGGTTCAAGAGGCAAATCATGTGTGGGCTATTACTAAAACAAAAAAAGTTCACGTAAAAACCTGAGATTAGCATGCATAGTGGTGCATGCCAATAATCTCGGCAATCTGGGAGTCTGAGGATTGATTGAGGCAGTAGGATTGATTGCAAGTTCTAGCCCAGCCTGGACAACTTAGCAACTTATCAATACCTTATCTCTAAATAAAAAAGCGAGTTGAGGATGTAACTGAGGGCAATTTAGTCACTGAACGATATCCTCTCTCCAAACTTAAAAAGGGTTGAGGATGTCACTCAGGACATAATCCTGACTTCAATGCCTGGTACTGAAAAATCAAAAATGAGATCAAGTTATGGCTCTGATCTTGGGTAACTAAATCAGTTTAGAAACTTCTGCTTCTCATGAGCAAAATGAGAGAACATACAGCAGTCATGATGAAGATCCCAACATGTTTTACTCCCATTTTAGAGCCTTCGCTGATAGATAGGGAAGGCCAACCATGGAAGTCAAAGTTGTGCTGCACTCCTGGACCCTGGGCCCTGTTCTTCTTCCTGAGAGACAACAGAGCATTGCTATAGTATCCATCCAGAACCTAAGAGCAACATCAGTTCAGGAATCATGCTAACTTGGAGAAGTGATAACACTTCCTCCCAGTCCCTATAAGGAAAATACTGCAGGACAAAGTGCTTCTAAGGTGACATAAATACTCCATTTCAGCAAGGTTTCTGGGCTAGTCATGATCAGCACACTTGCGTGTGTCCAAGGTGAAAGGTTGCCCGTGGAAGGCAAAGGTGAGATTATTTCTCAAAGGTGAGACATCCAACAGATGTCTCCAGATACTGTAGTAAGAACCTCTACAACCATGACTTCCCCTAAACTTCCAGGAATATTGCTGAAAGTAAGAGAAGAAAAAGAAAGCAAGTGAAAAGGGAGGAATAGGAAAAGCTTAGGGTAAGTGGCAGTCCTTGCCCAAATCTGTAACACTCTGGAGTCCACAGGGCTTTCTTTGATAAATGTATACCACCAAAGAGGGGAAATTCCTCCTACTCCTTTCCTCCAGAAATATCATGCTTACTAAGCTAAATCAATGGGAAGAGGAAGAATGGTCTAGTTGTTGCATGCACAAGAGGGACCTCTTATACTTTGCATATGGGATTTGTTTTAGAAGTTGCATCACTGTGAGCAAAATCGGTTCAAACTCGAAAAATTTACCTCTACTTCTTCCTTTCAGCTCTACCTATCCACCCCTCACTGCATCAGATTTACTGGTGAATAGAGACTTTTAGTGGCTGCCTCTGGTTAGCTGATAAATTGAGCTTTGAAAAGCATCTATGACTTTATATCACCCACTAAATTCTTCATATAGATCACGCTAGAAAAACCTGGTCTCTGTTGGAAATAACTCACAAAGGAGTACCACAACTAAAAGAACAAAACGTGCCCCTTTCCCATGTAAATTCCACACAACCTAGAGCCAGATCAACCGACGCTTGAGATTTCTGAAGTTTCTAAAAATTGGAATGATTTCAAAGGCCTGTATTTTGCTTTGAGAAAGAGAAATAAAGGAACTTTGTCTGAATCCAAAAATCTTCACCTTTCCTAGGTCCATTTGTCATAGCTCTTACCAAAATAAACCACGAAAAACAATCAGACAAATACACGTGAGAAAATAAGAATGACACAAACCCGAGAGTTTTAACTTCTAATATTAACTGCATTTTTAAAGTCCGGTAAAATTTTATAAGTTATATTACAGTTATACGAGAGATAAATTTTGTAAGTGTAGGTCACAGTTATATAAAACTTTATAAGGATTACATCACATAATCCTTTAGTACATAAAAAAGCATCTGCAAAATCAATAAAAGAAGACAAACAATGCAACAGAATAAAAAGCCGGCAAAGGCTGGGCACTCACTGAATGCCAGTTCACTGGCTGCTTACTGAATAGGTGACACAAATGGATAGCAAACATATTCAAATACTCAAATAGGAGCAAGTCAGGAGTGCTGGGGTGAAACACAAAAACACTTTCCTTCCTAGGCTCAACATTGCCTTCACAAAAAACAATTTTGATACTCATTTTATAAAAATTACTCATCCCATACTACCCTGACCCAAATCACATGTGGAAAAGTAAGTAAGTAAGTACTTAAAAAAGTAAGTAATTTTTGGTAAGCCAAAAATTAAAGGACAGTACCTGCTTATCTGGTGTGATTTTAGGTTCATAATAGTCAGGAAAATGCTTCCCATGTTGTCCGCTACTGCCTGCACTCCTACCACTGGATACTTCTTCACTTGACTTACAAACTTCTCTATTTTCAAAGTTAATAGACATGGGAGAAATCTCCCTAGAGCCCTCTCATGAGTTATAATTTGGCATGAGTAATAGAAGCAATTTCATCACCTTGTATTGAGTTTTGCTATTTGCAATATGCTATCACAACAAGACCTACTGGATCTTGCCAATAACTTTTAAAATAAGGAATATGATTGAAATTACGCAGATATTTCTTCAGGAGTGACACCATCACTCTAGTTCAGGTTTCTGATTCTAAACCCTGAACATTTTCCAGAATGTTATCCTGTATGAGGAGGGACTGTAAGGTCCTTTCTTGAGATAGCATGCTGGCAGGGAACGTGGAAAGGAAAAAGGAATTAAGTCATCAATTCCTGGAGTGAAGGAAGGAAAAGGAATTAAGTCATCAATTCCTAGGACTGAAGGAAGGAATAGAGAGAGATTGCCCTCATAAATAAAAGACATCACCATAGGAGCGGACAGGTGTATGACCGACACCTTAACCTTAAAGAAATTAAACAATTAGATAATACTACACATTTGTCAGAATGGCCAGTATTCAAAATACTAACAACACCAAATGTTGGTGATGATTAGAACAACAGAAACCCCCATTTGTGACCAGTGAGAATAAAAATGGTACAACCACTTTGGAAAGCAGTTTGGCAGGTTTTTACAAAACTAAACACACCCTTACCACACAATCCAGCCCTTGTGCTCCTTGGTGTTTATCCAAATGAACAGAAAACTTTGTCCTCACAAGAACCCACACATGGGTATCCGTAGCAGCTTTATTTATAATTCCTAAAACTTGAAAGCAACCAAGATGTCCTTCAGTAGGTGAATGAATGAATAAATTGTGACATATCCAGACAAAAACATATTATGCAAAGCTAAAATAAAATATTTTATCAAGCCATGGAAGACCTGGAGAAACCTCAAATACATATTACTATAGGAAAGAAGTCAACCTGAAAAGGGTACATGCTATATGATTCCACTTTGTTTTTTTGTTTTGTTTTTTTTAAGACAGAGTGTCACTGTGTAGTTCAGGCTAGCCTTGAGTTCACTATGTAGCCCAGGCTGTCCTCAAACTCAAGTGATCCTCCTGCTTCAGCCTCCCAAGTGCTGAGATTGTAGGCATGGTCCACCACACCCCGCTTAACATGGTTAGTTGCTTTGTTTGTTTGTTTGTTTGTTTGTTTGTTTTGCAAAGGCAAAACTACAAAAACAACAAAAAGATAAGGGATTGCCAGAGATACAAAGGAGGAAGGATGAATAGGAACAGTACACATTACTTTCAAGGAAATAACTATTCTGCCTGATACTGTAATGGCGAATACATGTAATCGTATATTTATCAAAACCCACAAGAAGTCTTACTGTAAATGATTGACTTTGAAGGATAACAATGTGTCAGTGTAGGTTCACCTGTTACAACAAGTGTACCATTCTGGTGCTAGATATTGATAAGATAGTAGGCTAGGGTATCTGGGGAAATACTTTTCCCTCAATGTTGCTGTATACCTAAAACTGCTCTTAAAAATCATTGATTAATTAAAAAGAACTTACTGATCTATAAATGAACACAGATATTTCTCCCACAAAACTAAACACCTCAGTGTTTCTCAGAGAGATCACCAAGGATTTCTGAGCATCATACTGAAGAATACAAGCATTTCAATTTCCTTCTGTTCTCACAAAGGTATATTGTGGTCATACCTATCATCCGATTTCAAATTTCAGTGCCTGCATCTTCGTTTCTACAAGTTCTTTTGGCTCTCTTGCTTCCTTCTTTTCCTATATTCTTACTTCTTTCCATTCTAACTTGAATTATTTTTTTAGTGAACAGGGCTCCCCCACTTATCCACAGCTTTTCTTTTTGTGGTTTCAGTTACTTACAGTCCACTCTGCTCTGAAAATATTAAATGGAAACTTCCAGAAACAAATAGCCCATCTGTTTTAAATGGCATGCTGTCCTCAGTAGTGATGGAACCTTACACTATCTTGCTCCTTCTCCCACCCAGGATGTGAATCTGCCCTTTGTCCAAAGTATCCATGCTTTGTATGCTACCCACCCATCAGTCACTTACTACCTGTCTTGGTTACTAGGTTGACTGTCACTGTATCACAGTGCTTGTTCAATAATGGCCTGGTTGGTGTAACAGTACTGGTGCTGGCAACATGGAAATGCTAAAGAGAAGCTTTACTTGAAAGGGTGAAAATACTATAAGATATAGTGGGAGAAAGAGACTACATTCATATAACATTTACCACAGTATATTGTCACAATTACTCAATTTTAGTATTGGTTATTAGTTCTCTTACTGTGGGTTATTAATAAATTAATGTATATGATAGGCACATATGTATGTATGGGGGAAGTTGTATACTAGTATTATTCCTGATTTCAGGGATCTACTGGGGATCTTGGAATAGACCACTGAGAGAGAAGCAGGGATGACTGTACTCATTTTACCATCTCCATTTAAATGCCTGTGTTATCAGAAGTTCCTGGGGTCCTGATTCTTCCGTCTCTTTTGCCTCATGACTCTCAGATACAGCAGGTCATTTTCTTGTGCCTCTTGTAACCTGGGCTTTGAGTTCAGCTTTAGTGGGGCTCTATCTGTGCAAACATCAGAGTGTGTGAATTAAGCGTGTAAGTTAAGGGTCTGCACAACTCTCTAATGTAGTTCTGTGCTTGCTACTGAGGATGTAGTTCCCTGATTTCTAGATCAGTGAGTGATGTGTCCATTCTTCACCTGAGGCGCTCCTTAGATCACACATGCAAGCAGTATAACTTAGAAACCCAAAATTGTGCAGAGAGTTCATTATGAGTAGAAGAAAGGTAATAAGAAACAGGGAGAAAGGAGGACCTGTGAAAATGGGAAGGAGGACCAAGAGGGAGGAGTGAGGGAAGAGAAAAGAAGGGAACTTAAAAAGAATTAAGATATGTTATCTACATGTACCAACTCCCCATGATGGATGCAGTCATTATGTTCTGCAAATATATGCTAATGAAAATTAAAATTAAAAAAAGAAACTTTACCCCACACTCAGATCTCAGGAAGAAACACAAAAGCTTCACTACAGTGTGTCTTGCAGCGGGAGGAAGATTTTTTTCCCCCATCTATCAATTTCTCCAAAGTTTTTAGTCGTCTCAGTTCCAACTCCCTGCCATACAATCACCCAAGACCTTTCTCCTAGCTCCATAGAAGCATTAAAACCCTAATTCTTTATGCAGAAACAACAAACTCGAGTTTCCCCAGCTTGCTAAACCATCAGTTCTCCTCTCTAGTTCCCTCTAGTTTGGGTTCTTAAAGGATTCCTTGTTCATTGCCAGGGATGTAAAAGGATGTTTGTTCAGGTTACATTTTGTTATTTCTTGTGATTATGAATAAAAGTTTACAAGCTAATATTTCATGAAAATTACTAGTAAAGCTACATGGGTATAAAATAACTATTTTATTTTGTGGTCCCTGAAATTGTTATTATGTCCATTGAATTCATCCATAATGTGTGGAGGTTCCCACACCACTGTGAGCATAGATGTAACAATAAGGAATAAAATCTACTGATGGAACATAAAACAAAAGGATGTTTTATATTCTACTCAGTATTTTAAGTATTTTGTAGTGGGAAGGTTTTTAGACCACCTTAATACTGGAAATGGAGCTATTAGTCATGTTAGATACCTTTTTCCACTGAATCCTCATCCCAATCTTGCAAGATAGATAACCATATTCCCATTACATCAATGAAAAATTTGAGATGTGCAGAAGTTAAATAATTTTCTTAAGGCCACACAACTAATGCTGTCTGACACAAAGACAGTTTCCTCTCCCTTATCTCATATTACCTCTCTGAAGAGCCAGCCTATTTCCTCTCCTGTGCCTGAATGGAGTCCAAAACTTGTGAAGTTTTATACTGAAGAGTCCTTTGAGTGTTCTCCTTGAAGAACATTCTAAAAAAAAAAATGTACTTTTGGCAAGATTCCACTATTAATTATAAGGGTGAATGGTGAGCCAAAGAACTATGAAGGCTGAGTGTGGTTTGACATCACCTTTGGGGAAACTATCAGGAATTCTTGGACAGACTCGTGTCTGCACCATACAAAGAGTGAGAGAGGCAGGCCTTCCCTCCCCAGGAAGTCAGCTGCATTTTGACTAAGGGGGGTCAGCAGAAGGTCTGGCAGTTGGCTCTGCTTGAAATTTGCAGGAGAAAGTGGACACAGGAGAGGTTAATGTCCACACTGAGGAATCGTGAAGCCAGTATCGCTGGATTAGCAACTGGCCCAAGGCCAGACACAAATATAGCCATAATTGGAGCCTTCCCAATTGAAAAAGGGTATTAGTGGGATCACATCAATCACAATGATTAATGCTGAAACCTAAGCTTTTTTATTATATAAAAGGCTCAAAAGAGTATATTGTCAAGGAGGAAGAAGAGTTCCAATTTTGCAGAAAATAATGAACCAAAGAAGGACAGTAAATATTCAGGATGTAATTTGAAAATCAGAAGCTTGGATGTCATACCTACCACACTCAAATGGTGCTTGTGCTAAGAAAGGTTGCCAGAAAGCAAATACGCCTGCAGACAGTCCACCAGGAGGCAGCAGGTAGACCCTAGGCACTGCAAGGGCAGCCAAGTCAAGGGACACGATGAGGACAGCACAGATGAGCATGAGCTGAGAACAAGGCTCTCACCATCCGCTGTCCCCCAGAGCTCACATTTGGCAAGGGCACGGCTCAGGAGGAGCCATCTTAGCACGTCAGAGCCTTTAAAAATCTCTCATCCCAGACCAGGCATGACAGAGAGATGAGCAGACCAGGTAGAAGATGAGTTGAAAGAGAAATTGCAAACACCAGTACTAATTCAAAGTTAAAAGCACATAGACTGAAGTCTTAACTCTGAGGTCAAGCCAAATTAGATGACAGATTGGTCAGTGACAAAGGAGATGCACAAGATTAAAACAGAAGAAAAAAATCACAAGGTGTTCAGGAGGCTTTTGTGATGTGACAATTACCACTGACATGGAACCGAACCAGAGCAGGACCAAGAGCATCCTTACCTATTCCTAGTCTTCCCAGATGAGAACCAGTCTTCAAGCAATTGCTCTCATCCTACTGCTTTGTAGAAATAATTTCCAAAAGAAGAGAGAAAATTATGTATATTTTTAATTACTTTAGCATGTCTGTTTCCAAAAGGGTGTAGGGTACATTACAATACTAAAGCACAAGCATTTCAGGGACCACGCTTGGCACAGACTGGCTCACTCTTCACCAAATCCACTTCTTCTTCTCCTTCTCCTTCTCCTTCTCCTTCTCCTTCTCCTTCTCCTTCTCCTCCTCCTCCTCCTCCTTCTCCTTCTCCTTGTCCTCCTCCTTCTCCTTTTTCTTTTTCTTCTTCCTCCTCCTCCTCTTCTCCTTCCTCTTCCTCTTCTTCTTCCTAGACATAAGGTAGAAAACACTTCCCACCTCCTTTGCAATTAGATATGACTTCTCTTGCAAGTAGGAACAATTGCTTTCCTGCCAATAGCATCAATAGAAAACCATGAGTGCCACTTCCAGGATGACATGAGGGCATCTTCCTGGCATGACCACCCTTGCTCTCCCTTCACTCTCTGGCTAAATGCATGGGATCCTGAGGTCTGTGTGTGGTAGGACCCTGAATTCCTGAATATCTGCTTTTAGGAGAACTGCCTGATGATTAGGAACACTCATTTGCACTTTATATAAGAAAGAAACGCCTACTGTGAAAAGCCACTAAGATTTGAGAGACTATTAGTCACAGCTACTAGGATTATTCTACGTAATACAGAAATTGGCAACCGGAGAGGAATACTGACATAAAAACCTAAAATACACAGCACTTGCTTAGCAGTCAGGTGGCAGACAAGAAGGAAACTGTTAGCAGAGAATGGAAAGGTGGAGACTCATGATTTTCCATAGCAAAACACTAAAGACGTTACCTGCCATTACTCGGAAGTTATGTCATGTGTCAGCCAAGACTAGCTCTGGACAAGAGATTGGGAAAAGGCTTAGATTTGTTTTCTACTTACAATAAGGAGAAATAGGGATGACAGAGAGAAACAGAGATTAAATTAGGGGCTTCAGAGGATCAGAAAAATCAACTATTTCAAGACCCCAAATAGCGATACGTAAGACTGAAGGAAATACCAAAGAAAAATGGCCTACAACTAAGGCTATGACTACTGCCAAGGATTCAGGTCATGACATCCGTACCACAGTGACCTCTCTGTCCCAACTTTGGGCCTCCTCAGTCTACCACTTCTTTAGCCCTTGCAAGTCCCTCACTGAGATACTGGGGACTCTGATTCCCTGGACATTACACATGAACCCTGGAGACCTGAAGAAATATCTCAGGTTCGGCTTCACGGACACTTCACTCAGCCACATCTAAATGAGAGCCCAACCTCCCTCATTACCATGTGACCAGCCACATCTAAATGAAAGCCCAACCTCCCTCATTACCATGATGAAAGTGAGCATCTCTAAAGGTCTTGTGATATTCTTAGGCTGTGGTTTCAGAAATGTGGAATAAAGATGTTCCCTGGATATTCTTGTACACATTTCTAGAGGTTTCTATCACAGTTGATTATCCTTTCTATCCCCAGTTCTTTCTTCTCACATCAGATGGGGTTCTTTCCCCTTGTTCCCACATGCAAGGAATCATCTAGGTCTTCCCAATATGTCTAGACTATAAGATCCCTGATAGTAAGAATCTATCATCATGCCTTCAGTACTGGGCCAGAATTACTGCTGGATGTGGCAGTGCACACCTATAATCCCAGCACTCTGGGGGACCAAAACAAGAGGATTGTAAATTTGAACCCAGGCTGGGAAACACAGCAATTTAGCAAAACTGTCTCAAATTTTTAAAAAATAAAATAAAAAGAGAGCTGGGAATGTAGCACAGTTTGATCCTGAGTTTGATCCCTGGTTTTGAGAAAATACATGTATTACATACATTATTCAGTTGATACTAAAAGGACCAAAAGAGATTGAGTCTGATGTTAAACAATCATACACCCCAGGTTTCCCAGGAGAGTTCTAGTTTACACCTATTGCCTCAACAAGTAATCCTCTTCCAGGTTAATTTTCTTGCATCCTAGTTCAGGTAATAAATTATACAGATACCCTTACTCTGGGGAAACTCGTTAAAACAAATGTAGGTAACTCATACAGTCCTTTCATGATATGCAATGTCCTTGTGTTCATAAAGGAAAGTTCTTACTATAAAACAAGGAGTAATAAAAAGAACATGAACTATATCTTTCCTGAGACTAGAAGATATCTGTAACCCAGATCCATAATACATAGATCCAAAAAGCAAATAGAGGAAAGCAAATGGTTTATTGAGACAGAGTAAATTAAAACTAAAGTGCTTTTGAGGTAAATAACAATGAGAAGAAAACTGATTTATCATGAAGATCAAAAGAAAAACTAAGGAATTGGAGTCACCATCATCGAGTCCTGTAAGGCAGCTATCCTCTCCCATCCCATCGGGAGATGAGAAGGAGTTTCTCTGGGCAAATGAACCCATCTGACTATTCTCTGAGGGAAACCACACATAAAGGAGGTTGAAGATGAGTTATCAAACCCAAGCCAGAAAGAATGAACCAAATTCTATGGATCTTGAGCCTAACTTTTAAGTGAAATAAATCAGACACACATGTTTAAATATCATGCTGTTTCTCTTCTGTGAGAAACCAAAAACACAAATAAGTACTAAAATGGAGAATAGATATTGGGAAGTAGGAAGAAAATGTTCAAATATGAAGGGGAACAAGGAGAGGGGAGGAAAAAGGGAAGGAAAGGAAAAGGAAAAACAAGAGAATAGAAGAAAAATGGAAACAAAGTTTTGTAAATAAGAAGGAGAAGAGTTGGAGGGAGAGGAGGAAAATGGGGGGGAAACAATCAAGATATATCATGTACAGTTGTAAATTCCCTATGTTGAATGTGATCATTATTTATATCAAATGTGTACCAATAAAATTAATTTTAAAAAAGAACCAAACACTGTATGCCACAATTGAAGCCTCTGATCTCCAGGTTTATAACACAGCCATCTAGCTGTATTGTCCAAGAAAATACACCACCTTCAAGAGAAGGAGGGAGTCCTGTGAACAATGACATTTGGAGCAATCTGGCTGGGCAACCCATTTCTCCACATGAAAGTCCTGTGAGTCAACAAGACCAGTCCAAGTCTAATTAGCTGTTAGTGCCCCACTCTTTTTTTTTTTAAACATAAGGAAAAAACAGAGAAAGCCAGGTGTGGTGGTGCATGCCTGTAATCCCAGCATTCAGCAGGCTGAGGCAGGAGGATTGCTGCCTTTCTTAGGAAGATGTGCTTCACAAAAATGGTGAAGTTAACTAAGGAAAAGAGGACACAAAGTCCAGGCAATAGAAGATTCAAGATGGGAGAACAGTAAAAGGGACACTCAAGATGACCCCTGGGAAGACATGGGAGGACCACTGGTTGTGGTCCATCAGAGGACAAATAGTTATAGCTGAACAAGGGGAAGAGGCAGGGTGTATGTGTGCATGTGTAAAACTGAATTGAGTGGAATGTTATGAAACTATGACAAGATGTAAGATTCAGAGATTCCAAAAAGTAAGAGAAGTGAAAATACATGAAATCAGTATTAATTTTATGAAAGCAAAATTATTTGAGGAAATAGTGTACTCTTAATCCAGGAAATAAGCAATACTAAATAGTATACTAAAAACAGAAAACATAGATTTTGCTGTAGTTATATCCTGCTCTAATTATATAACGAGGATAAGGAGAGGTTTAAAATTCTCATCTCCCTATAATAAACGGTACCTGCAAGCAATTAATTAAGAGACAGTAATGTATTCATATTATGAAGAAATCTGTAGGTAAATATCAGAAGAAAAAGAAATCCTAAAAGTGTTTCCGGAGAGATGGAGAATGGCTGTTAAGCCGATACAGCTGGATAATTTTTAAGTAAGTCTTCTAGCACTACTTGACTTTTTAAAAAATTATGGGCATGTACTTCTTCAACGAAAATAAAAGTATTCTTAAAAAGTAAGGCTTCTTTGTGGTCTCTTTTTCTTCCATCTAGTAATTTTTTTAATTATAATAATAAATCTGTGTAAGATGATGAGAGCCTAAGGCATTAATGAGGGGTGAAAGACATTATCACCATTTCAAAATCATTGTTGAAGACAGAACAGACCCAACAACCTGCACAGTGAGTACCGAGGGTATTTTTCATAATTTCTGGCACCCAGAACTGTTTGAACAGCCTTCATGAGTCGAGAAGGTTACCACCAAGACAACAGCTTCCCCTGTGCAGGAAGCCGAACCTGGATTCCTAGGCTCCTTTGCAGTCTGCACACAGGCATGAGAATCCAACATGAAAGAAAATGAGGTGAAGAAGAAAGAAAACACCATGCGGGAGCCATTCTGGCAGAATGGTAACGTGTGGCCACCTGACAATTGTTAGGTTTTTCCTTGGTAAGACAGAGAAGCAAGGGCAGAAAAAGAAAAAAAGGAAAAAAGGCCTTCTTGAGGGCGCTGGAGGGATGCAGAAGAGTGCAAGGTCCCTTGGACGCAGACAAGGCAGTGGCGGGCTTTTATTGGGTTTGAGAGTGGGTGGAGTTCGAAGGGGCGGGCAGAATGACGTATTGACAGCTGATTGGGGGGACGCCGGCACAAGCGCGGAAAGCAGGAAGTTAAATTTCGGCTTGGAAGAACACGGAAGTTAGTATCAAAGGGGTATGCAGTTGTCTTTAGGGTCCAGCACTGTGTTGGGCAGGGCCACGTGAGCCTGGCAGTGCTTCACACGGGCAGAACCCATCAACAACCAGCTCTCAAAGCAGCAAGGATCTTAGAAGTCACCAGGCCAGGCCAGCAGCAGCTGCATGAGCCGCCATTGCCCGTGGGGAACAGGCAGAGTGAGCTATCAGTCCGCAGAGCCGGGCTCTGTCTCTGGCTGTGTTGCTCATAGCCTGCTTCCCTGTCCGTCCGTGTTCTCTAACTTGCTCTCCTCTCACAAACTCCTCGTCTGCTTTCATTAGCTTAAGTAGGTTGTGCTGTTTGCAACTAAAACCCTCGACTGATGCTGTGCGTTAAACTAGCATAACTTGGCATGGAGATTCAGGAGAAGAAAAGAGAACATCGCAGAATTTTGCAATGCTGGGATCCAGTGGAAACTTCCCCTCCATCAACCAGAACAGGAGGAAAGGGAAAAGCAAATGAACGTGATAGCTTGGGAGACTGGATTAAGGGACACTTGAAGATGCCAGGTCAGTGACTTTCTGAATTTGTTCCCATACATTTTAGGACAAGCTAGACTTATGACATAGCAGATAAAGGCAAAGCCAGGGAGATACAGTTTTATTGCTGTTATGGGAAGCGGTTTTATCCCCTAACTGGTGTGCCCAAGAAGTTTAGGCCACAGTAGTCAAAAACTTGCAAGGAAACCCATGTGTCACGTTCAGACTGCCCTGGACATTGATCTCGTCTGCGCAAAGCCACCAACAGAACTGGGCATAGTGGCACGTGCCTATAATCCCAGAACTCTGGGAGTCTGAGGCAGGACAATCACAAGTTCAAGCCGAGCATAGGCAACTTAGCAACTCGGTGAGACCCTGTCTTAAAATTTTAAAAATTTAAAAAGATCTCCATGCTATCTTCAAGGGTCCCTTGATCCAGCCCCTTAGCTCAGTGGGGAGGCCCTGGATTCAATCGCCAGGCCAAAAAACTTTAAATTTTTTAAAAATTTAAAACCCTCTATTGAATGCTCATGTCACGCAACTAATGTGTCTCACCCTCAACCCTCTGACCATTATGTCCTTCCTATTACACTTGTATACACTGTCCTCACTGTTCCTCAAATATGCCAGGTGCAGTTCTACCTCAGGTCCTTTGCACTGGCAGGGCTCACTCCCTGGAATATCTTTTCTCAGAAATTCACATAGCTCCCCACACCCCTTTCTCTAGAGACTGCCCTGCCCACACTGTTTGAGGTCCTTCTTCTCCCAGGCATCCCAAGGGTGCCTTACACTTCTCTATTTTTTCCATAACACTCAGCACTGTCTAACTCACTGCACAGCTTAGTCATGCCTTCCATTTGTTAACTATCTCCCTTGACTAGACTGTGTTGGATCACAAATGAAGTGATTTGTTCTTTTTTAGTCTCCATGTCAACAAATGTTCCAAGGAAGCAAAGTATTTTTAGAAACTCCATATTCCAATCACAACTGAATATTAAAAAAATAAAAATAAAAACCAGGTGCCAACTGGCCCAAGGTCCACTAGGCTCGCCTTTCACCTGAGCAGCAGTCTGAAGGGATCAGCGTGGCAGGCTGCTTGGGTCTCTAACTGGGGCTCTTCCAAGGCAGTTAGCAAACAACTTAGAAAGCATTGATCAGTGCTCCCAGGGGCTGTCAAACCCACCTGGCAGCCAAGATCAGCTTCCATTACATTCTGCAGGTCTGAAATGGCAGATGCAGGAAAGAAAACGCAACATGTACACACACAGAGGCACACACACATGCACGGGCACACACTCACGTGTGCCATTCCATAGATTGTCACTCTCCTCCCCTATCCTGACAAGCTGGTTCCTCCTAAGCCTCCCTTACACCTAATACTGTCCTGGGGCTGAATTCCACGCACATCATCCTCTCTGGCAGCATCTGCGGCTGCCTTTGGAGACAGGAGCACAACCTAGGAGAATCTGGACAGCAGCTGTGTAGCCTTCTCCAACCTGTGCTGTGCCTGGTCCCGCCCGCACCCACCTGGGAAGAGTCTCAAAGTCACCAGAAACCACAAACACCTGGGCAGCCACTTAAGGTGTCCTGGTCCCTCCCAACCAGGTGGCGCCTTTGCCAGGCTGGACAGGAGCAAGCGCAGGCAAAACAGATGCTTGCAGCAAGATGCAGGATGGGAAACAAGCTGTTCTAGGCCACGTGGGGGCCGTGACAAAGATCTCAGACTGAGTGGCTTAGAAACAAGAATGTATTTCTCAGCAGTTCTGACGGGTGCAAATCTGATGTCTGGCAAGGGTCTGGCTGTGATTCGTTCAGTGCCGTCTTGAGGCTGTGTCCTCACAAGGCAGAGGGAGCAAGGGGGCTCTCTGGGCTCCCTTTCATAAGGGCATGAAGCCTGATCTAAAGGGGTCCACCCTTGTGACCTTATCACAGCCCTGGGTCCCTGGGTCTCACCTTGAAGAGGGAGGAGCCACGGAAGGGTCTGAGTCACATGGACTCAGGGAAAAGAGTTGCTGAAGAGGCAGCTGACTTTGCTGGCATCGGGTTGACGGAGAGCCCGAGTCCTCCTGGACCAATGGAGGCAAACAGACAGCCTCGGCTTTCACCCAGGGTGAACTGAGGGCATTGACGCAACAAGAGCTGGATGTGACAGGCAGGCGAGGTGCGGATGTTTTATTGATTGATGATTTTTAAAGGAATCTTTTAAGATGTAGTCTTTGAACCTTAGGACAACTTTTAAGTCTTTGGGTATTTTAATTCCTTAAAGCAACAGAAACGAGAACACAAGTACAAAGGACGACTCCTGGCATCTGTACCCTGCCTGCAATTATACAGAATCAACAGGCCTCCCCCAGCAGCAGAGAGACAAATGTCCCTGAAGCCAAATTCTGCAAGGGGAATTATATCTGGGCACAACGAGGATCCCAATCTTGACTCCAACAATCATTCCAGATCCCCTCCCACCCCCAGTTTTATTATCCGCACGAAATACCTAAAGAAATCCATGTATGTGTGTGTATACACATCTATACATATAATATTGTTAATCAGCAAATGATGTTTGTATATATTTATGGGATACAGCATGATGTTGCGATACATGTATAAAACTGTAGAATGATGAAATCACACGAATTAACATATCCATCCCTTCACTTACTTTTTTTTTTTTTTGTATGGGGATCAAACTCATGACCTTGCGCTTGCCAGGCAGGCGCTTGTGCTGCTGAGCTACATCCCTGGCCCCACCTACTTATTTTTGAAACGTACATTATTAACGGTGGTTGGCACGCTGCGAACATATCCTTCATATTTAGCCCTCCTGTCTAATGGAAACTTTCTGTCTTCTGACCCAACATGCTTTAATTTGAAATTTTGTGGCAGCAACAAAATAATTTGAGATTGCCTACATCCGTGCTCTTGAGGGACCTCATACAGGTCACCATATCAACACAGCAAACAAGTGTGTAAATGCACAGGCTTCTCACTGTGAACTCCTGTTTTCTATCCAGTACATGAAGCTGGTGATGACAGTAAAACAAAGAATCCTTTTGTTTATATTTCAGATTGCTCTAGGCAAAACTGCTTATTAGTTATCCTTGGTCTCTGAGGCCATTCATTATACAGTTTTTAAATACAAAGACAAATCTATGAGGCTTTTTTTTTTCTGTCTTTTGTCTTTTTGAGACAGGGTCTCACTATGCAGTTCAGGCTGGCCTTGAGCTCACTTTGTAGCCCAGGCTGGTCTCGAGCTTGCAATGATCCTCCTGCCTCAGCCTCCTGAGTGCTGGGATTACAGGTGTGCACCACCATGCCCAGCTATCAGGCTTTTGAGATTCACCATTTAGCAATGACCATGCTTGAACGGCACTAGAGATCTATGGGGAGTGCTATTTTGCCGTTTCTCTGAGACACACATTTCAATCCTGCATTTCATAGGATCCGTGGTCTGAGCCAGGTAGTCATCTTAGTAGGTGAACAAAGCTAACCAAAGCCTCAAACCTGCATTTCAATGCATTTCAGTCAGGCTCTCCCTGTCCTGTAAGTCCCAACGTTTTACACAGTGACGGAAGTCATGTTTCTGTGTGCAGAGTGACACCCAAAAGAGAGTCAGCTGCTGGTGCTCACAGTAAAAATGGAGAAAAAGTAAAGCCATCTGAGGACTAACGGCTCTTGCGGAGAATCAATGTGCCGCCCATCGTCAGGGTGGCGTGTCAAGCCTGGCAGCGTCTGTATTCTGAAGGACTCCATGCCTTCCATATAAAAACAATAAAGGCAATTTGTAAGATTGCTTCAGGACATTTTAGAGCCAGTGTGAAATAAAAATTGCTCATTGAGTGAGCAATAAGTCATTTTCGTAAGAGTCACTTAAATGTTTCAGTTATACTTACGAGGAAAAGTATATGCTATCCTTTGAGATTCTTGTTGCTCTTTAGGCATCCCTTGACTAGCAAAAGATCTCAACCATCAACTGGATTAGGGCTTTATTAACTGGTTGCTTTGCCTTGCTCTGCCCAGCTCCGCCTGCCACATGGTGACCAGGTCTGTGACAGTGCAGCTCTCTGTCCCTCCAGATTCCAACCTGAGGGCTCTGTGCTGACCCTACTGTTGCCCCTGGTCACCCTCTGTGTACTCGGGACACGCAGGACAGTTCCTGAGTGGGCAGAGTCTCTGAAAACAGCTCCTTCAGAGGCAGGAAGACCTAAATGGTGACTTTCCTAGGAGACAACACTAAAGAATTCTCAAGATTTAGCAGCAACTATCCAATCACTTCCTTTTTTTAAATTTTAAAGAAAATAAAACAGAATAAAACCAATCAAAAAGCAGTGTAACTGATACAGGACTTCAAAACATTACAAAATCAACAATAGTTACCATAATGCCTTTTGATGTCTTCAAAATGGCTGCAGATAACTTCGGACATAGTAAAAATCAGAACAGAATAGAATAGAAACAATAAAAACAAGACAATGAATACAATTAAAGACTTCAAAACAAGCCAACAGTAAATCCAAAATTACTATCATAATATATCTTGCTATCTTTGAAATAGCTGCCCCTGCCATCGAATTTAACATAAACAAAACAAAAGAGAGTAAAACCCAACCCAACAAAACAATGGAAATGATACAGGACTTCAGAACAAGACCAAAGGGAATCAACAATGGCTACAACCCTCAGAAGGAGATCCCCCGCTAGATGCCACACTACCTACCACTATCCTCTGAACAGATGATCAGACCCCGGCAAGGTCAGTGAAACACCAAAGCACCACAGGCATCCAATCGCGTTTCACAGGCTATCGTCACAGCCTGTGTTTCTCCGGATTAGCTGGTCGCTTATGGGGGTGGGGGTTTGGTACTTCTTGTTTGCCAGCCTGCACACAAGAAGGGGGTGGGGTCTGGCTGTTCCCAGTCTGGCGGCAGCCAGCACATGGCGCTGATTCCCAAACTGGGCTTGCTTCCTGGTGTGGCCTTATTCTTTCTCCCCCCAGTCCACAAATGGCGCTGACTCACGGGGAGAGGCTGGGGTCTGGCTGTTCCCTGTCCACTGGCAGCCCGCGCATTGCCCCAATCATTTCCTTTATTCACCTTCTAATTTTTTTCTTTTTGTATTAAGCCTGTAGAAAATGAACAGCATAACTTCATCACCTTGAAAAGTACACCTTTGTGATACTGGCCATTGACCATCTGCCTCTAGACACAGGCATGATTGCCTTGGGGAGGTAAACCTTTTGAACTTGATGGCCTTAGACTCTCCTTGAGACCCACTGAACTGTGTAAGCCCTCTTCTCTCATCACAGAAAACTATTCCTACTTGCTTCCCTTTTCTCAGAAGCTGGGGAGAAGCCGTCTTGCATCTGATGCAGGGCATGCTCAGCGTATCTGACACCTAGGGCAGATTACTTGATAATATTCTCTCCCATTAAACAAGATTATCTTCAGTAATACTCCTAAGATAAAATAAATACTAATAATGGCCAGGGAAATGCAGATAGCAATAAGTTTCTGCTACTGAATTTAATAAGTATAAAATCATGCCAGTAAAATTTAAATAGTAATAAAATAACAGCACCAAAAAAGGAAAAAAGTTTGTTTAATAACACATATTTCCCTCCTGAATCTGTTCAGGGTTAGGGAGGCGAGCAGCTGCCTCTTCAGATCACAGAACGACTCTGGCCACTTCCTCCTCGGTTTGGGTACAGAAGGAGCTCAGCCTTCGCATATTTATCACACTTCGGTTTTTTTGTTTCATTCAGAGCATCTAATATGTTCAGAACTGTTTTAGTAAACATGTCCCCAAAAGTCCTCCCAGAATAACACAGTGTCCTTGTGCTTTTTGGTCAAATTAATTCAGATTCATATCCAGTTCTCTTGTTACTATAGATAATTTCCTAGAAACATATAATAGCTTCTAAAATGTCCCCCTAATGCACTAGTCATTACCTTGGTTTTTCTATTTTTTTTTAAATATGACTGCACATAAAATCCAGTCCTCGAGTTAGAAAATCCGTGTGCAATACTCTTGGTAGGGTACGTAAGCCTCACGTCTTGGTCCATTCAGCTGGCTGTTCTCACCACCAGCGCTTTCCATGTCACATGTGTTACACAATTTCTGATGCCCTTACTTCATATGCTATTTGTGGACAGTGAAGTTAGTCTCCCACCAGCTCACTTAAGTATTTACTTAGACTCTGCTCTCTTCTAAGCATGGAGAATGTAAGTGTGAACCTGCCATCGTGTCTACCTTCAAGGAACTTCATTCCTAGTGAGGCCCTGAACCACATGTAGTTAATTAAGATAGGAGCCCTTGGGCTGGGGATCTAGCTCAGCGGTCTAAGTGCCTGTCTGGCAAGTGCAAGGTCGTGAGTTCAATCCCCAGTGCTGCAAAAAAAAAAAAAAGATAGAAGCCCTTGTGGCCCCTCAGCTCTTTCCCATGTGACAGTACTTCTGTCCTCTCTGGACTCAGTAAAGACTCTCTAAAAGGCGAAGACACTAGCAAATGTGTGTAAATTACATCAGGAAAGTAAATGGATATCTGTGAGTTACGTAGTCTTTTTATTATGAACTCGCTCATTTGTAAAATCTTGGAGGACTTAGAAATACCAACACTTAGTCCCAAACATGACAAAGGAAAACCTGTAATTGGATGATATTGATGACTCACCCTGGGTATGAAACAGGTAGGTCACATGAAGAGCAGTGGCAGGACTTGGGCCATATGCAGAGCTTCACAGTGGCCTGGAGGAGTGGAGGTGTTGGGCGCAGACGCACAACATAGATGTTGCGCGCAGGCGCGCGGCATACTGTGTTGGGCGCAGGCGCACTACATACCTTCGGTGCTGAGTCATTTAGGAGTCTTGACAGCCCCTTATTGGCTGAGCATGAAGAAGAAGGCGGTAAAGCTAGGCATCTTGGCAGTCCCTGATTGGCTGAGCTTGGACAAAGAGGTGATACCTGATTGGTCCCCTGCGATGAGGTGTGGCTATCTGATTTTTGTATATAACTGTAGGCAATAAACCAGTTGGAGGCAGTTCGTAGAAGACGAGGAACAGCTCTTGTGTCTGCGTGTGTTTTCTCTGCACCGGTCATGGAGGAGTCCTGTATGCCCCCCCATAAAGTGGCCTGGGGCTAGGGTGATCTGCAGCTCTAACTCCATGCGAATCTTAAAAAGATAAAAAAGAAAGATCTCACCCACAGACAGCTGAGGAGGCATCGAGGTCAAATTCTGATTCTTCAATGTACCTGCAGTAGAAAATAAAGAACATCAAAACCTTCATGTTAAGTGTCTATTTCTTAAAGTCCTGCATCATCTACTCCTTATTAATTAACTTTAGGTCTATAAAGAAAGAGAATGTTCATTAATCATTAGTCAAAACTTGCACCAGGACAGATAAGTGAGATACAGAAAGTTGCAAAAGACCACTGCTTTTGCCATAATGATGAGAAGAATACTCATTAGAACCATCAAAATGTTGTGGACACACAGAAGTCCAAGTGAGTTAATTATGTACCAGAGAAGGACAAACCCATACTGGGTATATAAAAACCAGCAATGCTTTTTGCCTCTGAGGGCATCTTCCAAGTGAAGGCAGAGCAGGGGAAGATAGTTTGCCAGATGTGAGGGGACCTTGCTGGGGTCAGGAAACCACAGGAGCCTGAAGAGCACATTGGAACCTGGAAGGGCTGTAAGCGTTGAGTTGCTTCTCTGTGCCAACCAATTCTCCCCATGAGAGCTTTGCTCAGAATGTTGTGATGCAGGAGATGGGGCTGGGTTAGAAAGCAAGGAACTTTTTTTTTTTTTCTGAATTACTAGTACTTAGATCCCAAAGCTCTACTGAAGGGAGGGACTTTGATACTTAACTCTGCTATCAAGACATTTGATTTTGGCACAAAAATAGACACACAGACCACTGAAATAGCATAGAGGCCGTGAAAACAAACCTACACAACTACAGCCTCTGATACTTGATCAAAAAGCCAGAAACATGTTGGAGAGAAGACAGCCTCTTTAACAAATACTGCAGAGAAAACTGGAAATCCACATGTAGAAGATTGAAACTAGGTCCTTATCTCTCACCCTGCACACAAATCAATTAAAAATGCATCAAAGCCATGCATATAAGACCTGAAACTTTGAAATTTCTAGAAGAAAACATAAAGGAAAGACTGGAAGTCACAGGTACAGTCAAAGAATTCCTGAATAGGACCTCAACAGCACAAGAAATAATGTCAACAATGAAAAATGTGACTATCAAATAAAAAACTTCTGCAGGCAAAGGAAACATTCAGCAAAATGGAGAGGCAGCCTACAGAATGGGAGAAAATCTTTGCTGACTACTCTAACAGAAGAATAATATTTAGAATATTTAAAGAACTCAAACACCTTAATACCAAAAAAAACCCATTAACCCAATCAATAAATAAGCAAACAAATTGAATATGCACTTCTCAAAAGTATAAGCGGCCAGTAAGAATATGAAATAATGTTCAACATTTTTAGCCATTAGAGAAACGCAAGTCAAAACTACATTGCGATTCTGTCTCCCCGCAGCCAGAATGGCTACCGTCAAGAATACAAAAAACTACACTGGCAAGGAAGCAGGAAACAAGGAACCCTTCCACACTGTTAGTGGGAATGTAAATTCACACAGCCACTGAGAACATTAATATGGAAGTTCCTCAAAAACTAAAAATAGAGCCACTCTATGATCCAGCTATACCACTCCTTGGAACATACCCAAAGTTAAAGTGAGCACACTACGGTGACACCCGCATACCCATGTTTATTACAGAACTCAAAATAGCCAAGATACGGAATCAGCCTAGATGCCTGTCAGCAGACAGGTGGATGAAGAATATGTGACATACATACACAATGGAGAATTATTCAACCACGAAGAAGAGAAAAATCACCCACTTCTCAGGAAGATGGTTAGAACTGGAGGTCATCATGTGAGCTGAAATAAGCCAGAGTCAGAAAGACAAGTTTCATGTTTTCCCGTAATATGTGGAATCAAAAAAAAAAAAAAAAACAAAGATGGCATGAAAGTAGAAGAAAGACTTATTAGGTAAGAAGAAAGAATGGGAAGAGGATATAAAATGGGAATGGATGATTGGTTATGGTCAAAATATGTTATGTGTACCGATGAAAAATGGCACAATGAAAACCAACACTCTGTAAAATTAATATGCACTAATACTGAAGAAATTTGAAGTCAGAAATGACTTGAATCTAATCAAACAATAAATGAGCCCCAACCCCATCCTCAGTAGATGAAAGCAATCAGTCCTTGCCCTGCCTGCCTAAGAAGGAAAAAAAAATCTGGGCAGGAGATGGGAGAGGACCAGAAATAATGTCTATTTCAAGTTATTCTATTCTGTTCTGTTCCATTCTATTCTGTTCTATGCTATTCTAGTCTATATAATGTGGATCATAACCAGGAAAAAAGGTAGTCAACACAAGTAAACCCACAGAAGTTTGCAATGTTGGAATAATTAGGCAATATCTTTAACAAATATACATATGAGAAATAAGTTAGAAAACACTATCAACAAATTGGGTAAGAAGATGAATTTCCACAGACAAAGAAAAATAAAACTGAACAATGAATTAGATGAATTGAAGAACTCTTTAGGTGGGATGAATAATACTGAATAATAATAAGACTGACACAGGCAAAGAAATGATGCATTAACGTGAGGAGAGGTCAGTAAAAACCACTGCAATTGAAGCATGGAAAGGAAGAAAGCAAAAAAGTTCAAGAGACTTTCGGGGTCAATTTCAGGTGTGTAACGAGAGCCCCAGAAAGAAGTCACAGAGAGAGCATTTTAATACAAGAAATATGTGAAAGGTTTGAAGAGATAATAACCTAATTCTTCCAAAATTAAGCAACTCACAGGTTCAAGAAACTCTGCAAAACCCTAACCAGGATAAGTGCAAAGAAATCTACACTTAATATTTCAAACTCAAATGCTGAAACACAAAGGTAAAGCAAAACTCTAAAAAGCAACCGTAAGGGAAAAAAATATATTGCATCCAGGAGAATAACAATGAACAACTTCTCATTAGAAATAATGAAAGCCAGGGAACAATGGGATTGCATGTTTTGAATGCTTGAAAGAAAAAAGTTGTCAACCTTGAATTCTGTCTACAGCAAAAATGTGCCTCGAAAGTAAAGGAAAAATAAAACTTCCCAAAAGATAGAGTGGACATACATTCCTCAATTTCTCTTGTTATCTACAACGAAAAAAAAATGCACATTGCACATAAAAGAAATGCATGAAGATTCTGAAAGATGAAGAAAAGCAGACTGACTGAGGCCTCAGGCCCCAGGGAGTGATACGGTCGTGAGTTCTCAGGGTGCCCTTCTGCCTCATATCCAAGACTCAGAGCCTAAGGAACCAGCAACTGGAAATGCCAACAGGTACAAACAACAGAAGCCATAGCAAAAACCTGAGTTCTTAGCTGCATTGGTCACCTGTCCATTGCTGCAACAAAATATCTGTCATACACAACCTAAAGGAGAAAAGGTTTATTTTGGCTCATAGTTCCAGAGAGTTCTGTCCATGGGCAGTGGGCTTCAGGGTGGAACCATCATGGCAGAGAACGACAGCTCACCTCATGGCAGCCAGGAAGCTCAATAAGCAAGGAGAGCCGGAGAGAAAAGAAGGGACCAGGGACATGAATATACTCTTTCAGGTTATGCCCCCGGGACCTACTGCTTTCAACCAGCCTCCACCTCCAAATAGTACATTCAGCTATGAACTCCCCAGTGGATCAATGCAGTGATCAAATAATCTTCCAGAAACCGCTTCTGAACCCACAAGCCATAACATTAACTGAACAAGCAGGAAAGGGGCATCCTAGCAGACAGAAATCTTCTAGACGATAGCCACACGACCTCAATAAAATATGACAGAAAAAAAACGCAGCCTCACCCCACCCACATCAATAAAGGCCAAGTGGAGCACCTGGGTGTCACCTTCGAGAGATGGCAACAAAGCTCTTCAATGTCCCTGCGAAGGTAAGGTTGGCAGAGGACAGTTAGGGAGCCAGGACTTTGATCCTTGACGACTGGTAAGAAGTTCCTCCAGCACTATGTGAGCCAGAAACTTCCACTCCTTTTCAGAAACAATAAGGAAACTTCTCCCCAAACCCCTCAGCCTGATGTCAATAGAGGCTAAACGGGAAACCTGAATTTTTACCTCCAACTATGGATTAAGATAATACTTCCCCTCCCCCCATCAAAGCAGTATCAGAGAAAGCCAACCAAAACTCCAGGTTTCAATAAGATCCAGAGTTGCACAATATGATACGAAAATCCCAGATGTCAAGAGAAAAATCACTCACCTTACCAAGAACCAGGAATTTCTCCAATTAAATGGGAAAAAAGACAATGGATTTCAATGCCAAGATGACAGAAGTATTAAATAATCTAAACAAATCCAGTACTAGGGCTGGGGATCTAGCCCAGTGGCCTAAGCGCCGGCCTGGCAAGCGCAAGGTTGTGAGTTCAATTCCCAGTGCCGCAAAAAAAAATCCAGTACTGAATTTTTTTTTCCCAGTACTGGAGGTTGAACCCAGGGCCTTAGCACTAAGCTATGTCCCCAGCCCTTTTTTATTTTTTATTTTAAGATAGGTTTTCACTATGTTGCTAAAGTGTTTAGACAGGACTCACACTTGTAATCTGCCTGCCTCGGCCTCCCAGAGTGCTGGGATGACAGGCAGTGCCAACCATGCCCAGCTCTAAACAAATATCTTAATGCCACCATGATTTTAAAAATCTTCAATAAGCAATTTTACTCTTGAAACAAGTGGGAAAAAATAACTGAAAGGCTTAACAAAGAAATAGCCTCAGTAAGGAGTAGATATAAAGATGACACAAATGGGAACTTTAGAACAAAAGAATGTAACAAAAACTAAAAGACTGGTCAGTGAGCTAAGTGGCAGAATGAGAAGAGAGAAAATGGCAATGAAACAGGAAGACAGAACAATAGAAAATACCCAATGTGAACAGAGAAAATAGACTGGAACTAAAAGAAGGGCAGAACCTCAGTCCTGTAGGACAATAACAAAAGAACTCACCTTCGTGTCATTGGAGTCTTGAAAGAAAAAGAGAAAGAAGCCAGGGTGGAGAGGGAACTTGAAAAAAACGATGGCTGAAAATTTCCCAGCTTTCACGAGACACATAAACCCACAGGTTTAAAAAAGCTGAGCAAACCCCACAGGATAACCCCAAGGCAATCCCTTCAAGGCACATCATAATTAAACCTCGAAAAAGAAAGAAAAGCAATCAGAAAGCAGCCAGAGAAAACAACACCTGGCCTGCGAAATTTAATTCAAATGACAGTGGGTTTCTCATCGAAAGAGAGGTTTCCTCTGGACTGGCTGCCACCTGGCCTGGGGCACAAGGGAGCTGTTTCTAGAACTCTTTCTTGATGTGTGTGTTAGGCCCATGATGAAAACTCATCTACCTGCTCGCTCAGGGTGCAGGCCTTTTTCATACGTCCTTTTTTTCCGCTCAATAATGTACTATAAAAGCACAGGTGATCCAATGGTGGTTGAGAACACTGGGAATAAGTTAGCTATGTTATTGCAAACTCCTCTGCAGCCTGGCTGGGAGGGCTTTGCAGTGCATAACCTCCTCTCCTACCACGACGCAGCCTCCTACCACAGTGTGGGAGGGTGAATGAAGCTGTCTGTGTTGGGGTGTTTAACTGTTTCAATGGGGTTCCTAGGATGGTCAGAGAGTAGCAGTCAATGGTCCCCTTGAACACCCTCCACTTGTCATAGACTTACTGCAGCCATTGTCAGAAGTAACCACTGGTTTGGGAGCCTAGTGACTAACGCAGAGATGCTCAGTGAAACGCAACCCTGGCACACATCAGCCTAAAATGCCAGTGCCCTGCAACTCCATCAGAAGAACCCTCAGTGTTGGTCCAGGCAGAGGATTGTGCTCTAAATCTCCTCTGGTGATGCTCATTTGCAGCCAGATTGAGATCTGCTGTACCAGCAAATGAGCACGGATCTCACTTCACACAAACCCGAGGTAGACAGCACAAAATTGAATCAACAAAAAAAAAAAATAGAAAAGAAAAATCCTATTCCCAAGTCAGATTATGGCAAGAGGTTTGGGGAAGGAGTGGGCTTTCCTCTTGCTAAGTAGCAATGATTGTGAAAGAACATGTCAGGCTACTTGGGTTTTCTGGACAGCTCCATCTTCAGCACTAGGACCTTAATAGAGCTTGGTCCCCAGAGCCCATCAAGAGACAGCCAGGAAAAGAAACCCATAATAAAGACTTCCTGTTGGACTCAATCTTCAGACCCAATTCAATCACAGAATGTTTCCCGCAAGCTTTATAAGAGTTGCGTGCCCTCGATCTCGGGCAGCTTTAAAACAGCCTGGGAAAGACATCTGCACTCCAAGCCCTGGACACTTTTTATTAAGTTCAACTCTAGGAAAGTTGACTCCAATGTAGGATGTGTTCGAAAGTCACACAAACGATTCTAAAACAGGAGCGCTGGAAAATCGAGACACTCGCCAGAGTTGGCCACGCCCCCAGCTTCCTTCGGACCTTTGTTCGAAAGTTTAAGAGCAGGTTTGGCATCTCCGCCCTGTGCCTGGTAGTGATTGCGCCGTGAGTAAGTTCCAAGGTCCTGCTTTTACCCAGGGTTGCAGCTCTTCCTTGACAGCTTCTCCTCTCCACTCTAGCACTCACTCGAGTCACACTCTTGGCTGGGA
>RJWT010005192.1:0-31489 GCA_004365215.1 Cuniculus paca | reverse complement strand
ACACCTGTAATCCCAGTACTCAGGAGGCTGAAGCAGGAGGATCATTGCAAGTTTGAGGCGAGCCTGGGCTATGTAATGAGACCCAATCTCAAGAAAGGAAAGACAGCAGGAAGGAGGGAGGGATAGAGAGGGGAGGGGAATTGCGGGGAGAGGAGGGGAGGCGAGGGGAGGGAAGGAAATGGAAAAGGGAAAGGAAAGGGAAAAGGAAAAGGAAGGAAAGGGAAAGGGAAAGGGAAGGAAGAAGGAAAAAAGAAAAAATTTTACTACCCACCTGTCTAAGGCCAAGAGTAACTTTTCAGTCAGAGTACAGTACTCCCCTTTATGGGTCCTGCCTTTATGTGAAGATCTCTGATGTTATCTCTTAAACCCTTTAACACCTGCACTATACTGTAGGTCATCAAGGCTAGCTGACTCCTTCACCACCACTCCCAACAAATACCAGTTCTGGCAGCTGCACCATCACTGTCTTGTCTTGTCTTGTCTTGTCTTGTCTTGTCTTGTCTTGTCTTGTCTTTTCTTTTCTTTTCTTTTCTTTTCTTTTCTTTTTTCTTTCTCTCTTTTAATTTTTTTGAGACAGGGTCTTGCCAGATAGTTTAGGCTGACCTCAAACTCACAGCAACTCTCTTGCCTCAGCCTCCCAAGTGCTGGGGTTACAGGTGTGTGCCACCACACCCAACCTTCCGTTCTTTCTATCCTCCATTCATTTTGTTATTTCCTTACCAGTTCAGCCATGCCCTGGAAATGAATAAGGTGAGGTTTCTCAAACTGCATTCTTTTAAACATAAATGTATAACCTCAGACTTGAAATTCAATAAAACAAAATGTAATAGTTCTACTTTTAGTTTTCTTTGTAAAATGGGCATAACAACAGTACCTACTATATAGGGTTCTTGTAAAAGTTATGAGCAAATTCATACAAACCACTTGGCACTATGCCTGAAACACAGGAAGCATATAAAGAACTACTCCTATCATCGTCATTATTATTACAGCTGATCTGGGTCCAATATTATAACCTAGTGTGTTTTGTTTTATTTTTAGTCTTAGTTAACTATTGAATACCTATTTTCTCCAGAAACATACATCCTAAAAATTTACTACCCATGCTTTCTACTTTTCTATCTGAATTGCTGATTAGAATACGGCAGGAGGTAGGGCTAACTCAGGTAGAACCCTAAGGACACATATAGGGCAAAAAATTCTAGAAGCATCAATCTAGGATGACAACTGATCACTTACATGACTGTTAAATTACATTTGTTAAACTGGCTTTGAAATTCATTCATGGTGATATTTTTGTCAAATGATCGTTGAGAAATGAGATTCTTGTAAAGAACATCATAGGATCTTAGATTTGCCACTATAATTGTTTTGTAATTATATAAAGGTAGTATAACTTATGCCTACCAAATATAATCATAAAATCTACTCATTTCTTTATGGATGATGGGGGGGGAATAGGACAAAAGATTCAGTGACCCATTCAAGAAGTCATCACATTAAGTATTAAAGTATTATGGAAATCAAAAAAGCATACCTTTGGATATTATCAAAAGCAAGAATACTATTATTTTCAGGAAGAGTATCTGTTGACATGTCTAAGAATTTTTAAAACACAAATATTATCATAAATTTAAACAAAGTTGCAAATAATATCATTTTAGAACAAACATGGCTCTGTTAGTTTCCAACAAAATTTAAAAAACTGAAAACAATGAATAATCTATCATCCTCTCTAAAATACTTATAAGTTCTGTATCTTAATCCACCCCTCTAAATTAGCCATGGCTTGCTCATTTCACTTCCCTCTTACTGTCTGCTTTTGTTCACCTATCATAACCTGTCTTATAATGTTGCTTCTCTTTCTGCTAGAATGCAAACTCTACAAGGTGAGCAGATACATTCTAAGTGCACTGAATAGAGATTTAAAAACACAAATACTCAAATATATTATTAAATGGATGAATTCAACTTCTAGTTGAAGTTAATGACATTTAAAACCAAATTCCCATCCCTCCCCAGAAAAATATGAAACACCTATAGAGATATTTGTCATTAAAACAAATCTACAGATAAAATGGACAGAAATGATAATATGGAATATTACGTAGCCAAGAAACTATGACAGAACAACATTTGCTAACATGGAAAAATGCCCAAACATATTATGTAATAAAAGATGTCAGTTATACAACAGCTATTTAACTCATTTTTGAAAAATAACATATAGGAGAATATTTAGCATAATCTATAATTGGTTATCTATGAATAGTGGAGTGGGAATTTTAGACTTGCTTTTTTGCATACTTCTCAGTGTTAGCAACCAGCAAACTGGAGGGAGGACAGTGGAAGGGGGTGAAGGACAGGCAGGCAGAGAAGCAGGCGAGCAACATACAACCTATCTTGTCTCAACTTATTCCGTAACCCTAACTTAACTATGTGATCCTTACAGCTCTTCCAATATCAACTATTTACTGAGATAGACTACAAGCTATTGACAATTTCACACAGTCTTCTATACGTAAAATTAGATCATCTTTATCTCTTCTAATCCTTAACTCTTTTATAGTAGATCTGACTTAATGAGTTTAGTGAACCAGACAGGTGATACTATCCTCTCATTTATAAGATGCTTTGGGATCTTTTGAAAAAGAAAATATCATTCAAAAAGAATCAGATCAGTTCTTCCTTATTACTGAAAGTCCCTTAAGGGCAATAGAAATGGAGTCCATGCTCATTTAGAGAGGCTAGAAACATCCACATTACCATTTAAACATAGTAATAATAATTTTTATAAATCATACTAAATAGGAATTATTATGGAAAGGAGCTTATATTTTCATCTATGTAATGAGGCATTGCACATATGGTTTCAAACTATAATTTAGAACAAATATGGTTATAAAGATACTAAAGAAATTCCTTAAGAAATACAATTGTTTCCTCTTGGATTACTGAATTTCTTTTCACAAAGATACATGGTTTAGGACAAATGTAAAAGCACATTCACATATCAGTAATTGCTCCTGACTCCAGGAAACAGGAAAGAAGATATCTTCTTAGAAAAGAGACTAAAGAGCTCTGAGCTAAATTCCAAGATGTAGCTCAGAAGCAAAGCATTTGACTAGCATCTGTATCTATAAGGCCCTGGGTTCAATTGCCAGTACCACAAAAAGAAAGAGGGTGGGTGGGCAGGTGCTAAGTTCCCATAAACCACCTGGCCTTACCAAAAATCACCTTTCCTCACAGTGATAAAATCAACAAATGCCAAATTCTCTTCCATGAAGAGGTTTCAGAGCTAGAAGTTCTGTATTCAAATTCTCACATGGCCACAATTTTATTGTATAAATGAATACACAGAAAGTATACAGGCCAGTGCCTGTAAGAATAAGTGTTAGTGTTATAGTTCCGCATATGCAACTGGCAAAAAATGAAAGGCAAAACTAGCTGTATGAAGCTATAGGAGCACAAGAAAGCTACTTAATTTCTGATACCCGATTTCCCCTTTTCTGAACAAAAGTTTATACTAGATAACACTCCATACCTCATCTATATGTGTCCTCTATAAAACAGCACGTGTCAGTCAGGCAGTACACTCTGATAAGTGACTCCCAAAATACTTCTCAAAATTGATGCTGATCCCTCAAAACACTGATGATGTTTAAAAAAAAAAAATGAAACAAATTATTTCCAACTCACATAAACTTAAGAAGCACTGCACAGTGTATCACTTTCATAGGAATCTCAAAGCATATGAATATTTTAAAGGCTCAGAGAAGTTTTACAATACATTTAGTCTAAGATTTCTGATTGCTTTAGCCACAGACAATTGATTTTTTTCCCACTATGTCTTAGATCAGGGAGCACCCTCTCCTAGTTTATAAGCCATGTCCCCACTGTTACCTGATTCTCCAAAAGAAACAAATATCAACCATAATACCTACTTTGTAACTAAAAAGACCTAGCTGAGACAATATATGATTAGGAAAATATTTTTTCAAGAAATATGACAAAAAAGAGAAAAAAAAAAAAAAACACATGAGCAAAACATAGTATTAAGAGAAAGAGATGGGGTTCAATGATAATTAGCCAAGCACACACAAAACCCTGGGTTTGATCCTCAGCACTGGAGGAAAGGGGGTTTTGAGAGATAGCAAGAAAAAAATAGGATGATGAAAGAGCACCCTATCCAGGGTTATGAAAAGCTAATATTCTCTCTATACTACTCTGCCAGTACAGGATTTCACACAATCTACATATTGTCAGTTACACTACAGTACAAAGCTTCTTAATGCTTAAAATATATGTTACTATACTACTGAAAAGTTCTTTTATACTTTTTTACCACATATCACTGTTTTTACACTTTTACCACATTACCACACTACACAGTACAAACATGAAAAAATATGTAATAAATATATAATATAAACATTAAAAATATAAATAATATAAACATAAAACATAAACTTCTTTTCAAAAAAGTACTCTTACTACTAATCTTCCAAACCACTGATAACCATTCCAAAAATTTTGATGCTAGTGCTTTGTTGTACTTTCAAGATGTCGGGGAAGGAGCTGTTCAGGCGAAGGTTTCCATATACAAACATTGAATGGTCCATAAATGCCATATTGACTAAAACACCAAGAAGCTGTGCTTACCTAGTGACACTATAAGGAAACACACCAAGTTCTTACACACATAGGAAATGATACCACTACCAGCTGGCTGACAGCAACTGTTAAGGTTGCTACTTTCATGCTAAAAAGTATCCCGATTTCAAAAATGTGAACAAGTGCATCTTAGCATCAGTGAAATATGGTTTACGTGTCATAATCACCTTAGAGTTGCCCAGGTTATTTTTTATAACATATTTACTGACTTAATTCACCTAACCACACAATTCACCTATTTAAAGTATACAATTCAATGGTTTTTGGTATACTCATAAAGTGTCACAATGATTATCATAATTTTCAAACACTTTCATCACCCTCAACTCCCTCCCCAAAACATACTCATTAGTACTCCCCATTTCCCCTTCAATGCCTCTTGCCTGCACCCCCTGCTGCAACCCTAAGAAACACTAATCTACTTTCTTTCTATATAATTTGCCTATTCAAGACATTTCGTATAAATGTAATCATATGCTATGTGAACAGCTTTTGTCACTTAGCAAAATATTTTTAAGGTTCATTCATGCTGTAACATGTATTAGCACTTCATTCTTTTCTATGACTGTATAATATTCCATAGAATGGATATACCACAATTTGATTATTAATTTTTTAGGGAACATTAGGGTTCTATCCACTTTTTTAGTACTATGAATAATGTTGAATATTTTAGTGTAAGCTTTTGTGTGGACATATGTTTTTATTTCTCTTTCATACAACAAGATATAAAACTGCTGGGTCATATGGTAATTCTATATTTAACCTTTAACTGCCAAAATATTTTCAACTTTACATTCCTATCAGCTGTGTATGAAGAGGTCAACTTTTCTACATCTTCACCAGTACTTTTCATGATCTGTCCTTTTTCTCACAGCCTAGTGAGTGTAAAATGGTGTGTTGAAATTATTATTTGTATTTCCCCAATAGCAAATTAAACTGAACATTTATAAATGTGCTTCCCAGACTATGTGAACAGTCATTTTTCTAACTCAAACTTTCCTTGTTTGCCAAGTGCACAAATACATATGTAGTTGGTCATGTGATTTCTCAAGTATCTAAATACAATCACTATAGCACTACCTTATGATAGTTTTATTCAATTCCCTCAAGTACAAAACAGCCCGGTTATTCTAGCATAGAAGAGGAAGTACCCCACTCCTATTTAACGAGGGATCACCAACCTTTCTTTACTAATAACACACATACTTACTGTCCCTATGGTTACAGCAGGAAAAATTGCTGGAGAAATTAGCAGAACATTGAAAAGCAGGTTTGCAACAAATGCAAGCTATATAATTGTAACTGAATACTCAATATCACTTAGGAATTCCATTACATATCTGGTAATCGCCTTTTACAATCACTGCAATAATAAATTCCACAGACATAAATAAAATGGTATCCTGTGGGCCTTAAAATTACAAAGATACAAATTCAACTGTCAGCTAAATCACTTTCTAGCTGTGTCACGTCATTTTTCAGTGTTTTCTCACCTATGAAACAGATATTGGTAAGTGCCTGATAACACTATTCTAAAAAGACAAGAGAATATAAAGCATCAAATAAGCACAAAGTACAGGTCAAAGAAATACTAAGAAATTCCTTAGGTCCTCAATCCCACCCATGTGAGGTATTACAATAGACACCCACTAGCTGGGCGTGGTGGCGCATGCCTGTCATCCTAGCACTGGGGAGGCTGAGGTATAACGATCGTTGCAAATTTGAGACCAGACTAGGCTACAAAGTGAGCTCAAGGCCAGCCTGAACAACATAGTGAGATCCTGTCTCAAAAACAAACAAATAAACAACAGGCACCCACTTAAATGTCTTCCATAAATGGTAAAGAAATGAGATATGGTCCTTGCCTTTAGTGAACCTTAGAGCAAAACAACAACAAAATTTACAATTGTGTTAAATTCTATAAAGGAAGAGTCTAAAACTAACAAAAGAGACCTATGTTAGCAAAAGTCGTTAAGAAAGTCTCTTCAGCTGGGAATTTAGCTCAGTGGCCTAAGCACCTGCCTGGCAAGCGCAAGGTCATGAGTTCAACCCCCAGTGCCGCAAAAAAAAAAAGGAAGTCTCTTCAAAGAGGTGACGTTTCAACCAAGACCTGAAAGACAAAAAATAATCTAACCATTCTGTCTTGTTACCACCTCTGTTACCTTGGCCTATCCTCAACTATCATTTCTTTTTATTGCTCTCCATTATCCTTAGTGGGCTACTTCACCTCTGCTTCAAAGCTGACATGTAAGCCTTAAGACAGGCAAGGGGTGGACACACCACTTCACTTAGCTTACATTTCTAACTCTTCATTTTATACTTGCCACCACTAAAGATATTTAAAAGAATGATCAGAGTCTTTCAAGCTTAGGGTTCTCATAGTAGAATATATACTTATATTCTAGGAATATCAGTTTTGAATGGAATTTTATTCATTGAATCCAGTGATTCTAGTGTACTGATTTTTAAAAGTCATTACCTACATCATTGATAACCTTGCTATTGTTCATATATGGTTTCCTTGCAACATTATGCTAGTATACATGTACAAGGTACATACATGCACTGAAATATCATAAATGGGAAGCAAGCTTTGATATTTTATCTTAAATAATACCATAGGTAAATGAAGGTATAATGGGTATACCAGGCTTTTTTTAACAAATGGGTTATGAACCATTCTTTTAATGCTCATAACTTAATGTTTTTCTGTCCATGGACTATAATAATTTTTTAAGTGTGAATGCCCCTTTAAGTAAAAATATTTCTGTGGCAAACTAAATGTAGCATCACTCCAACTAATATATCTCTTCATCTCACAATTACCAACTACCTCTTAATTGGCTAAAGAAAAAAATTTGACAGGTCAAAAAAAAAACAATTCACACATAATGTAATGACATAAATTTTTAGTTTATCATTTCTCAAGGTTGTTTTTAAACAAATATCTTTAAAATCTGAGAAAAATCTTAAAATATGTGATACTGAGGGCTAAAAGAGAAAGAATAACAAATGTTTAGTTAAAACTTCTTAAGAAATTATTAGAGGGAGGAATGTAGAAAAAAAGGAATGTTATATGTGTCTCTGAGCACTCTTACTTTCCCTATGAACACTGTTTCTTTCCTATATATACCTGAAATTCCTCGAAATTCAAATTCAAATTCTACTCTGAAGAATCTTGCTAAACTTGCACATACTAAACATCATTAATTTTTGAATAAAGATGAAACTGAAGCAAGCTATTATCTTCCTAATTCTAAAGTCATAATCAACTTTCAAGAAATTTAACTGTGTATTCTTTTAAGTATTATGGAACGCAATGCATGAAAATTACAATGGAATTAGGCAGGCATACCAACCAAAAGCATTTCCAGATGGCAAAGAATTCACTGAAATAAGAATTACAGAAGTATATTCAAAGCAATATTCTGTCTTTGATAATTTAGAGGCAGCCATGATAGCCACTATTTGTACATGACAGTCATATGAAATAATAAACCTTGCTAGCTATAAACATTACCAAATTCTGACACTATTGATTTATTATGTCTAACAGTGACATCAAACCAAACAACTGACAGAAACAATGTTACAGCTTTAAGAGCAGTTTGTCAACGATTAATACTGCCAAACAGGGTTTAGCTTTATGCTGGGACCGCTTGTCTAGCAGTTGTCAATCCAAGCAAAAATTACTACTGCCACACGTCTGCTAACACAGGCCCGAGGCGCCGCTCCGTTAGCCCTCATTACCCCGATCACTGCAAATACAGATGCAAGGCCAGTCCCTATTTAATATGCATGTTAATTATGCAAATTATTAATTGGGCTGGTGCTTGAGGATTTGTGTTTATGCCCAGATTAGAGTCAATAACTGTATCACACAGCATTTTAAGCCTGACCTGTGACAGAAATAAAGCTGCACAGAAAGCAACATTTTTCTCATCTTTCAGTTCAGAACACTAGTTATTTTCATGTTGATTCAAAAAGAGGCCTCACTTGGGACACAGAAACCATCCAATATATCTTTTATTAGTACATTTATTTGCTTATATTCTCACCTGATATTGTTCATAATTATTTATAACATTCATTAAATTACAAAGTCTACTGTTTCTATAACAAAAATGTTGAATGCACTCTGCATTAAAATATGTTTTATAGTTATTTTTCCCCAATAAGGTTATGGTTTGGTCCTATTTATATTACATGTCCATAAAAATTGTATGACATGATATTATGTTGTAAATATTTTTTACTTTAAAAAAAACATATAGATTTAAACCTCCAAAGATAGCAAAGCTATAAGGTTTTTCCAATTAAAATTTACAGCAGACAATGTTGTAAATTTTATACAGCTGTAATGCTTGCTGCAGTTGTACTGAAATGGGAACTATTGATCAGTATGATTTCCCAGGATACAGAAAGGGGGAACAAGGTATTGCACAAACAGAAACAAAACTTTCATTTGCAAAGCTTTCTATTAGACTTTACTGCCCTCATTTGGTTCTAGATACATCTATCTAAACAGGAGGGGAAAGTGACATTCCCCCCCACCCCACCCCTATAGAATTACCATGAAAACAAAAACAAAAAACAAAACAAACAATAAACCTACACACATAAAGTAACAACTGCACCCTAGCAAAAGCATAGTTTCATATACTGACAAAATAGTATCTATACTTTGACAAAAAGATAAGTCTCTTTGGAAGATAAATTTTAAAGGAAACACTTTGTCTTGAAAAAGAAAGTAAATTAAGACAAATTGGAATAACATTAGCAAACCATAAATCAATAGAAAACATTAACACTAATCATATTAAAAGTAGTTTATATGAATGTTAAATTATTCTATAAATTTTATAAATACAAATTATTAGATTTATAAACTTTAAGTTACTGGCATAAGAAAACAGTTAAACTATGTCACTGCAAAAAATGTAATAAAAATATCACAGGCTGGATCTATGAAATCACCTATATTAAAATTGTGTCCCCTTGACTGATCCTCAATTAAAATGAAACTGAAGTCCTGATTCCATCATGCCTGGTTTTGTTTTAAGGCCTCACTGATGACATTTTAAGCTCTTCCTTATCCATAAATAACGTAGCATGAATCAACTATGAATAAACCACTGAGTCCTTGGTGGTTGATTAACTGAGTTGTTAGTGGTTAATTAACTAACTGAATCAACCACTCTAAGATAGAATTCATGTCAAGAGCACTTCATGCAGATAAGCCAGGAAGATAAAACTAAACTGACTTAATTTAACTTAGTCACCCATGCTGATACACTCTAGCTTACCAATAATAAAAATATCTACTTTTCCCTGAGTACCCATTTTTCCTCAGGTTCTTTTCATAATACCCTGACAAGCATTTTCCATATTGTTTATAATCAGAAGCCAAACCTCTAAAAAGTTCAGTGACTAGTCCAAAGTCATAAATGTAATAAGAGCAAAAACTAAGAGTTGGAACCCACAGCAATGTGACATCAAAATACAACTATCTTTCAGTTGTCCCAAATGACAGTAATTTTAATGCTTGTGAGCTTTAAGTATAAGCTAACATAGCTGAAAATGACAGAAGAAAACCAAGGAAAATCTGATACAAATGAACTACATAAGACTAATAGTGCACATCAAATGTATTCATTCACTACATCCTAAATATTATAAAGGTGTATTCAGTGCACCAGAGGAGGAGGAATATTAATTTTTACAACTGGTGACTTTTCACTAACACTTCTGAAAATATAGTTTGAAAGATAATTATTTGTGCAGCAAGTGCTATCCAATAACTGAAATTTTCAATATTAAAGATAAATTCATATAATTAAAACAGCAGGTTTTATTTTGGTACAAAGGAAGGTACTCTCCAAGGACTGCGTATATATATAGTAGCCAATTAATGTTCATTGTTCAAATACATATTTTTCATGTTAGTGCCATTTATTAATATAGAACATTAGATAAAGTACTCTAAAATGTGGCTTATGTTTAAAAGTTTTTTATTTGGGCATGATTTTAATACTAACTTTTATACTGCAATAATTTCTAGAAATTAAAAAAGCTGAGAGGTGATACACATTCATTAATAAGTATAAAAAAGGCTATAAAGAAAAGACACGCATAAACTCAAGTTGATTTCAAATTTTAATGAGGATTATTTAACCCTTTCACCCAGGTGTATATAATTTTTCAACTTCAATCAACACTGAAATTTAATGTTAAATTATGTATTTGGATAAATGTGAAGATAATTTTTTCTCTTTTTCCCCAACCTAAAGTTTGACTTGTCAGGAGGACAACTGTGGCTAACAGGGTCAGGTATATTTCAGTGTATTCTGAATCAATATGGTTTTCTAGTGGGTGGCTGGCATTCTTCTTTCTATACAAACAGTACACTAGAAAATGTGTTTACACTGATCTTGGGGTTTTGTCTTCTGGGCCACAAATCACAGAAAAAGAAGCCATTGGAGTAAAAGTATATACACAGGGAAACTGATTAGAAGTATGGGCTACATTTTGAGATAAATCAGTGAAACCTAATTTCTCAACATTATTTGTAAGAGTTAATTAAAGTAATTCTAAATTCAAGTCAGGAGTACAATTTAAATGCTGAGGTGTGTGAAAAGATGGTTGAGGCATAATAGTAACACGGCCACTGGTGCCCTCTGAAAGGGTCAACAAATCACAAACTACACAGGGACACACTGACTCCATAAGAAAAGTCCTCCAAACAGAAAAAAATTAGGCACAAAAGATAAGCATATCTAAATACAATGTTGATAAAATACGCTAAAAATAATCTCACTGCCTTGTACTAAGCCAAAGTATGCACCACAGTCCTACTAGGTATTATAGGTTAATTAACAAAAGAAGCTTATTATTAATTACATTTGTACATTCCTAAGGCAGTGCAATCCAATCATGAAGTCCCTCTCAAATACTGTGTTTAAAAGCAGAAGAAATTTTTCAGAAAACACAGCAGAAAAATAGTTCCATAAAAAAATGCTATTCATGAATTTAACATTTCCTGAAAATAACAATTTTCATTTTCAATTCTAACATGTTTCAAAACAGAATAAAAATCAGTGTGATAAACTGACTCAAAACAACATCCACTTTCAGTACTCCTAAGACTGCACATCCACCAATAGCTTATTCAAAAACTGAACCAAGCTCTAAATGTGCAATGGTACTAAAAAAGAGTACACATTCAGTGTTTAGAAACTGGAATCGCACTGCACACTACATTCCAAATCTGGTCAATGGTTCTGAAAGCCAAATTGCCCATCTTTACTACTGATCAGTTAACGTAGGGAATGTAATAATTTAGATAACCTTCCACGTTAACAGCTTGAATTAAAACAGGTAGTAAGTGGCAACATTCTATTACAAAATGGCAAGAAAAAAACAGACAATAGATGAATTTAATAATGGGAAAAGATAACAAAGACCTAGGATTCTAGCATCTGGCACTAAATGAACTTTTTTGTAAACTGAATGACGGTTTCCAAAACTGCTCCAAGCATCATTCCTTTGCCAAGGCAGTAAACAGCTTTTATCAGCAATAATGATGGCATAATCCCAGCTAAAAAGGAAAGTAACATATGGCAGCAGCCCTCCAAATACCATCCCAACAAAGTAGGGGGCATTTTTATTACAGCGTCCACTTGCAGAAAATCTGCCAGACATATTTTCCTTTTTCTCTTCTCTTTTTATTTATTCTTTTTAAAAAGGTTATCATCTTCTCTAAATTGAGTATCACATTTGAGAGTGTGAAATTAATGATTCTTTTTCTTAAATCCACTCACAGACCACAAAAAGACTGTCACATATAATGGTGATGAATAAAATAAAATGAAGCTGCCTATTAAAAAAGCATCAAAAATTTTACAAAATCTCTTAACTCAGAAACAAATGCTTTTAATTAAGGAACTTATATCAGGACTTATCATACTAACTTATACATGGTGAGCACCCAAGAAATAACTGACTTCACAGAATAAAGAGTTTTTAAGAAATTGGGGGGGCACAAAATAGTATTTAGTATACAGCTGGTAAAGAATGAACTACAGTCAACTGCAAAGAAACAATCTCTAAATGATCTTAATCTAATTTGGTATGTGCTAAAAATGTCAAAATTCATAACATATTGCACTGATCAAAACAATCACAGTAAAGTATTTTTTAGGCCAACATACTACTTATCAATAAAATTGTAAAAGAGGATGCTTCTATAAAATATCTTCTAATGACCTATAGGACAGGGTAATGAATCGTAAATCCCACCTCAGTTTCCAATGACAGACTTTCTATTTTCATTGACAAGTCAATGCCTATTTTTTACCCAGACTCTTGATCGTTTTTTTTTGGTTGTTGTTGTTGTTATTTTGTTTTTGTTTTTGTTTTTTGTCTTTTTGAAACAGGGTCTCGCTATGTAGTTCAGGCTGACCTCGGGCTCAGTTTGTATCCTAGGCTGGTCTGACTTGCATCGATTCTCCTGCCTCAGTTGATCTTCCTTAATACCCTGGACATAAGCTCAGAATGACAAAGATGTAGTTTTGATTTAGATTTTTAAATGTTACCATGAACAGATCTGGAAAATTAGTTCACTAATTAATACAACAATTATTGCCCTGCACATTTAACATCTTATGACATATGTAACCAAATGCAAACCTTTGTTTACTTCAGGTAAATTTATTAGCTGATAGAAGAATCAATGAAAAAGTAAACCAATGTTAATATTTTTGACATTTCTACCCATAAGTATTTTTTCAGGCTGAGAAATGTATCTAATAGCTCCACTCACTGATGTGTACTACAGTTTACCAGTGTCTATATTTCTGTTGTCAGTTTTACAGTATCTCCCTTCATTAAACCTATCAAGTTTTCCTTTTGATCATGCAACCAAGGACAGAAGACAGATCTCTTCCTGGAACAGAGCAGTCTGCCAAGTCTTTCACAAGACCAGCTTAACCTTCCTATTGATTTTTTCAACACAGCAGCCATTCATTGTTTGTGACATTTGGCTGTCGGCTCTTTAACACCCTTCAACCAAATCAATTTCATATTTTTGTCAATGCTCTGCAAGAGGATGAGTAAAAGTAGGAAGAGACTTAGCATGATTTAAAATGTTGATTTTCTCAATTGGTTTTATCTTTAGTTTTTATAATGCTTATAAACTTAATTCATGTTCTTATTTATACTTCTGCAAAACAAATGGGAAAGAGATTTACATATTACAATGTTATGGCACAGTACTGACCTTGTTCTTACTGAATCTTTAAAAAAATCTAATTTTCTTAACACAATTGATACTTATACCACTCACATCCTACCATGCCTACAAGGTTAGTAGCTGAGAATAGTAATTTTTCTATGGGTTTAAACATTTAAATAATATGTAAGAAACATTGTGAACGGTTATATAAACAACATCATTATTACGTTTTCAAAAAGCAAAGCATTTTTACTATGTTTTCAAAAAAAGCACAATTCAGCATTTTGCTCAACCTTCGGCCTGAACTTTCAGTGTACCTAAATACTAAATGCCATGGACTGCCTTCAGGTTGCCAATGCAAAAACTCTTTTTGACACCAGTTAGAACAACAAGTAAAAATCAAAGACACATATGTACTAAATCGTGCCAAAACCTCTCATCATTCAGCAAATTCTGTAGACATTCATGAAAATAAATGGAATGAGAACAAAACTTAAAAAGAACAAGGCGTATTTACTTCATTTTTCTTAGCAAAATTTAAAACTTTAATTTTTACTAGGCTGCCTCCTTTTAGTGTTAATTATCAAGAGAAATACAGACTGAGATCTTGAAATCATAGTAACTCATCTAAATATGATTTAAGGACTTTTTTAAAAACTGAATTAATACTTCACTGAAAATTCTATGGTTTCTTTGGAATCATTATGTATTATCCCAATGCATATAATATGTAATTCTTCAAAATATAGTATTCATACAACATACATATAGTTTGCTGACATATTAATAAATGTTCCAAAAATGCCTAAGAACAGTTACACTAGGGAATAAGCAAAAAAATCACAAAGGCAACTGTAAGAGTGACCATTTATGGTATACAAATAAACTGTTAAAGACACAACTAATAAACTGACCATTTAAAGAATTTCTAGCCAGGTGTGGTGGCTCATGCCTGTAATCCTAGCACTCAGGAGGCTGAGACAGGAGGATCGTTATGAGTTCGAGACCAGCCTGGGCTACAAAGTGCGCTCAAGGCCAGTCTGAATGGCATACCGAGACCCTGTCTCAAAAAGACAAGGGCCAGGGATCTAGCTCAGTGACCTAAGCACCTGCCTGGCAAGCATGAGGTCATGAGTTCAATCCCCGGTGCCACCAAAAAAAAAAAAAAAGAATTTCTACGCAACCTTCAGGAACTATGATGTAAACAAATAACAGTATTGTCAAAATATAAATAATTATATTTGGTCAAACCCAGGATACTATCAGTTGTAAGACATAACCAAGATTTTATGTGCTACTGTGAAGAAAAAAATTCTGTCCATTAAATTATGACATGACATCAATTCTAAGAGGCATCCTCATTTGAGAGATGCTAAAATAGGAGTAAGCATTTTAAAATCAATGAAATACAGTAATGATGAACTAGAATAACATATATTACTGGTTCTTTATATTGCCATTTTGATTGTGCACATTAAATATTGTGATACAGCACTTGAGTCACTTTAAAACGTAACATGACCTTCTCCTGCTTAACAAACTGACTCCTACATTATGCATTCATTCCTTATGGATACATAAAGTACAGCACATGGACTACATAAAGTACTGTTACATAATGTACAGCACGTGGAATGAAGCACACATGAAGAAATCATACCATATCTGCCAAATCTGCAAATAAATCATACAGGAAAACTGAACAACAAACAATCTTGGAACATTCTCCACAGCAATGCTTACAGAAGAAATCCTCTGTAATCAGGAAGATCTGTGTTTCAATAAGGCTGTGCCACTCACTTATTAGCCATGTGGTTCTGACCAACTTGATTAACATTTCTAAGCCTCGATTTTTTTCATTCATGAAAACAGAATTTTTGTTGATGAAATTTCTATATGCCTCTCATAAATACTATGAGAATTAAATGCGACATGTCAAAATTCTTAACAGAAGTTGGCTGTGATGCCAAACACCTGTGATCCCAGCATTCAAGGGGCTGAGACAGAAAGAGCACTGTGAATCTGAGACCAGTCTGAGCTACACACTGGGTTCAAATCCAGCCTGAACTACATACCAAGACCCCGTCTCAAAACAACAAAAGCAAACAAAAATGACACCTCATGTGTTTAACACATATTTCTTTCCTTTCTTCTACATATCATGCAACTCCACAATTTACATTTAAAAAACAAGACAGAGAGGAAAGAAGAAAGAAGGAAGGAAGGAAGGAAGGAAGGAAGGAAGGAAGGAAGGAAGGAAGGAAAGAAAGAAAGAAAGAAAGAAAGAAAGAAAGAAAGAAAGAAAGAAAGAAAGAAAGAAAACAAAGCTAATGGATACTTACTTTACTCTAGTTCAACCTTATATATATGAAGGATGTTGCTTATGGCTCTTGGAAAACATTATCAGAATGCACATGGTAGAAAGTTATGCATGAGCAGATTCACACAAATCTATATCCCATAAGAGCAAGTATTAGTTTCTTTTTTATTCGTTGCTCTGTCTCTAGCATCTTGAACAAATAGTAGGCATTAAGTAAATATTTTTAATAAATTATAATTTCAAAGAACTGCTCATTTCTTATAATAAATTTTAACTCAATAGCGACTCAATTTTGACAATGTAATAAAATACTGTTTTTCTTCCACCTCTTCCATTCTTAGTATTACTGACCATTACCAATGAGAAGAGGTTCAGGAGACTGAGGGGGAGGAGCAGGGAAAGGGACTAAAGAGATTTAGGATGTGTCATGCATACATAACAAATACCCACAATAAAGTAAACAGTGTATGTCATAAACATGAACCTAATAATAATAATGGGGAAAAGATATTTAGAGATGAAAGGAGGGAGACGGGTGGGGAATAGAAGACTAAAAAGAATCAAGATGTGTTATGTACATAGGTCTACTCCCTAAGATGAATGTAAATTCTATGCATTGCACTACAAACACACTAATAAAATACAATTGAGCTAGGGATTTAGCCAGCGGCATAAGCACCTGCCTAGCAAGCATGAGGTCGTGAGTTCAATCCCCAGTATCAAAAAATAAATAAAATAAAATTGATAAAAAAGATATTAACTTTCTAGCAACAATCCAACAGTAACATTCTAGTTAACTGGATAATTACTTAGTAACCAAATAACATACTGTTAGACATTGAGGGAAACAATTAGTATAAGACACATCCATTGTCTTTCAAGAAATTAAAATACTAACATGCATGAAACTACACATGATCAAGGAACCCAAATATTTTCTACCCCTGAAGAAATAAAAGCTAATTTATAACAACAACAAATATATATATATATTTTTTTGAACTGTTGGAACCAAGAGACTGTGCCATGGGATCATTTTAGGGGTGTAATCTAGAGCAACATATTGTTGTACATAATGCAAGGTGGGATATTTGAATTGCTCTGTGTGGTACCCAAACTAGACTCCAAGCTAGAGATTATTAACTCTCGAAGGCAGTAGAGGAAATATTTCATCCAAATTAAGTTACACAGGATAAAAGAATATCAATGAATTGGACATTAGCCATCAACACCTGATCAATTCAATATATTTACTGATGTTGCTCCGTGTCAGATAATAATAAGATAATAAGAAACACGCTTATCGCAAAAAACTATTAGTGAAGATAGCACTTAATTTAGATTGCAGTGATCTATCTGTGCCTCTGCAATTACAACCATTCTACAGGTTAAATTCATGGGTTGAAAGATGGGACAAGATAGACTACTAGAGTATACCTAGTCCCTAGATCATATTTTGTTCATTTGAAGAAATAAGGGGGAAGAAGTTACTATAAAATACAGACTCTGTGCAAAAGTTAAAAATATAAAAAACATAGAATATAAAGAATCCAAATTTCTTTTTTAGAAGGTAACCATTATAAATACAGCATTCAGTCTTTATTCTTTCCAAATTTTTTTCCTAAATAAAAGTACTTCAGAAACAAGCTATATCATGTACAGGTACAAATTCTCTGATGAATGTGATCATTACATATATCTAAAATGTGCCAATAAAATCTCACTGGAGAAAAAAAAAGTATGTTAGAATATGATCTGAGTATGTTACACTACTATTTTAGAAACTGCTTTATAAATTTAATATACTGGACATTTTTCATATTATTGAATATTCTAATGCAAGAGCTGTACGTAAATGGAATTCTATCACATGTCTATACCATAGTTAAACTAAATCACTCACTGTTGAACATTTCAATTGTTTACAATTTTGTCCTATCAGAAATAATGCTGCAAATTATAACACTAAACAACTAAATGATAGATACAGAGAAATTTATGCCAACAAACAGATTACTCCAACTAATACATGAAAAGGAAAAAATAGAATATTTCTATTTTGCAACTCCAAGTGTATTAATAGATATAGGCAATAATCAAAGACAAAGTACACATTATGTGCCACTTGATATAAAACATAACACATAGCTTCATATAAACTCTTCGGTAGGGAAAAAAAACAAGCCTGATTCTGACTTACCCTATAAATTCAACCCACACTTTGCAAGAAATACAAAGAATAGAAGAATGTGTTCATACTATGTGACACAACCAGCAAGTTGTAGACTGGAAAGCTAGAGGTAAAATAGTACGTTTTTCAACAAAGGAAAAAAATAGAAAGTAAGTTTTAAAATATTTAAAAATATATCATCTCTTGCAGGGGGTAGATTTTCTCTTTTTGGTCGTGTGTGTATGTGTGTACACTTACACATGTTTTGCTGAGAAATGGAACACAGGGTCTGGTGGCTAAGGCACATATTCAACCACTCAGCTATATCCTTGGCCCGAGTAATAAATTTTATTTGCATGCTGAATCAAACAAACTGTTTGGATATATGGTTAAAAACTGTTATTAATATATTGGTATAATAATGCACAGTGACAATTATTTTTTAAGTCTTGACTTCTTACAGTAACCAACTGTAAAGTATATTTCTTTTTTATATATTTCTATAAGTACCATAATATACTGAAATATTTACAAGTAGAATATGTTTTGGACTTACTTCAAAATATATGAAAAAGAGAAAAGTGCTGCAGGTAGAATTGAGTAGAAATGGCCTTCAATTGGTCATTTAGTGCTCTAATACTATCTTCTGTGGTATAGTTCAAAATTTACCCTAATAAAAATTTAAGAGAAGAGAAAGGAGGAAGACTTTGCTGTGGTGACTATCTTTATATACATATCTTTATGAACATATTTATTGCCTCAGTATTAATTCCTATATTAGATAACAAAACCTTTTTAAGGACCAGGGATATAGTTCAGTGGCACAGCACTTGCATGGCAAGTCCTGAGTTCAAATCATAATGGTTCCAAAAAAAAAAAATCTTTTTAAGACTTTCGGAATAAGTTTTCTAAAATGACCTGAAAACTTGTAGCAGTGTACACTCCTACATGCAGTGAGTACATTAGCAATTCCCTATACCTTCACCAGTATAATTGTGTCTCATGTGAATAAACTTTTAAATCTTAATAAGCACATTTTGGCAATGCTTAAAACCATCTAGATTTAATATGGAGACAGGCAGTAATGTTTGATAATCTTACACGTTACATGGTACTACTGAATATTTTATGGTGTTTCACAGCTATATATAATTATTTCTAGATGACGGAAATACAACTAAACAAAGCACGCATATATGAGTAATCATTTCATTTTGATTATCTTTCCCTTTTTTTCATTTTGAATATTTTTCTCCAATGGTACCTTCAACTTACAAAATTCAACATTTAAGCAAAAAGAATTATTCTTTATTTTTACAAACTACAGAATATACACAGAAAAAACTAATTCAGCCAATCACTTAATACTCAAGTCCTTTTACACAAATGCAATAATAGAACAAAATATTATTTGCACATTAACTTTCTCAATTATATCAACACAGGATATCTGAATCTATGGAAATTTATTTATTTCAATATTTTTAAGATAAATTGTAGTACTTTTCATCCTGATTTGCACTCGTGTTTTCTTAAGTCACGTATTGTCTTATGTTACCATAACCCAAAAAGAGGCAGGCTTAGTAGTAGCAAAGCTTCAGGTATTATATACTCACATTTTTAAATCAAGGCAGACACCTGAGACAAAAACTGTCCCCAAAGCTGCCTACAACAGCTACATGCTGGTCACTCTTTCTTGTCAAGGCTGATTTATTGCCTCCTTGCTGTTCAATTTCACATTTTGTCCTCATCATATCCCTGGCTCATGATCATTCTATGCTGACCCTTGTAGGGCAGGCAGGGAATATTGATAAAACAATTATCTGTTAGCCGTTCATTTGATTTTCCATTTCAATTACGGATTGCACGAGGCAAAAGGAAAAAGATTGCATCATTGATTTTTCTACCTTACAACAGTACAGAGTTGCTTTGATGGTTATAAAATGAATGCAACTCAACCATGCTTTTAAAGGTCATATTTTTTGTTTTAGTGTATTTTTTTTTCAAAGCTTAACGTATGCAACTATACTTCTACTGCCCTCAAAACCAAGCTAAGATGTTGCCCAGGTAAGAAAAAATGTAAGTAAAAATGCTTCAGACGAGTCAACCATTTCACAGCTGCATCCATATTACATAATAAAGGACCTCCTGAAAAAGCATACTGGCAGGAATTTCCAAGGTTTTCTGAAAGATTTAAGTACAGAGAACACAGCAAGCAATCCCCTCAGAAGAATTGGGGCGGGGGGGGGGGATTCATGCATTCTTTATGACTAAAATAGTTGCATAGTAGTAGTAGTTTGTACAGTTCCCATAATATGCAAGAAACAGGGTTTTTTCAAGCATATTATACTACTAACCATAACTATGGTTAAACCTCACCTATGTGAAAGGCTGATAATATGCTATTGCTAGCCAGTGATCCAGGACGGTCACAGTCAGAGAGAAATGGTGCTGAACCTACTAAACTTCATTACGGTTCAGCGAATGGTACAGCTCCAGGGGATGTTCACATGGCCGACCTTAAGAAAAGTTCAGCCTTTGATCAAGGTTTAGCGTTCCTGGAGTAGCAATGGTACAGGAAAGGGTTTCCATTTTCTGTGCCATAAGGTGCCGGTGTTGATCTTCTTAAAGCCCCAGAGTTTTCTTCTAAGACTGGATTATGCTCAGCAATTAAGGTAATGAACTAGCTGAGGTAACAAAGCATAATGATCTCTTTTGTCCTTTGAATTCTTATGAACTCCACTCATTCACAATAGTCTGGCAAGCAAAGCTTTTTCAAAACCTGTACTGCTTAAAACTATGTAAAAATGATTACTTCCATTATGTCTTCATGGTTTGACATTTTTAATTTAAACACCTGTAATATTTAAGCATACTTTTCAGAACCAAAATACCCACTCAAAGAATGCTAGCTTACATTCTGGTAATATTTTGACATTCTATATATTATATTTTAATGCCTGAAAAGATAATGTCATGAATCCATTACAAATATATTGAAATATATATACCTAAGGCTTATTCTTGCTTTTTTTTGTTTTTAAACACTAAGATTTTCTAAAGGAGTGACATTCTGTTAGAAGAAATAGTCACTCATGTAGAGCTTGTTGCCTGTGTTAGCACTCTTCAAATTCAATGTGACCCAAAACATAAAAGGAAAATCTAAATTACAATAGAAAACTTCTTCTAAAATATTCTTTATATTACATTTAATGTATTTTTTCTTAACTGAAAACCTCTTTTGTAGATCTTTTAATGCAGAAATTGCATTTTCTAAAATTTACTGTCACTTAATCTTATTTTATAAATGAAAAAACAAAACCATCTGGGCACTATTTTTTACATTTTCTCTAATCTTTGCATGTTATAAGCCTTCACCATTGCAGATTTTGCTGCTCTCTGATCTTTCATCTTAACACATTTCCAGCCCCAAATTTCACTTCAATCTCACCTCATCTCTCCATACTACATTAACCCCTGGCAATTGCCTTCCAAATGACCCCATTAAGCTGTAATTGCCTCAGCAGGCCTGCACTTTCGCTTGTAATTCTGTACCTCTCATCTCCCAGACGTTCTCTCAGCATCATTTCATGTTCTGGCTCCCTTCACTGAGCTCAGCTTATGACCTCGCTGCACCATGGCCGAAATGACTACTAAAAGCATAACAGAGACGGAATTCCATTACTTATTTTTAAAAGTTCTCTGGTGCCCTAATGTAATATTCTTTCGGGACTGTTGTCAAGGATACCAAGCACCGGCCATTAAAACCTTTTGTTTTCCAAGGCATTCCGTCTTTTATTAATAAATAAAGATAAAGATAATGTGCATCCAGCGGGTGGAAAGTCAGGGTATGTTTGCAATTTTCTCTTTCTATTCCAACCTTATTCTGCCCATTATGTTTAGGAAATATAGATAATAGGAAAAAGCCTTTTTAAAATTCTCCACATGCCCAATATGATCATTCCAGACCCAAAATAATATAGGTAAGAATTCATATATATATAAATTTACATATATATATAGCTCCAAAGCCTCGAGAACCACTCCTTCTAAAATCTTATGCAAATTACATGCTCACATTTGAGTAATCAAATGGAAGCATTTATGACATTAGTTTAGAAACAAAATTTCCAATTATTCCATGTTAGAATGTCAGTCTCTTAAGAGTAAATGAAATTCCCAATGGACAGTCTCAGAACAGAACTAACAAGGAAAACATTATTAAATTTCCCAACTAGGTCTGTGGCTATTTTAAGAAGGGCTGTATTCACAAGAAAAGGGGTAAAATATCTTAATGTTTTAGGATTGGAAAACCAAGTAAGTCAAGCAGCACTACAAAAAGTGAAAAGGTCAGATTTCTTTATCATGAAAGCCAAGGACAGCTCAATAAAACTCAGTACGAAGCCAGAATTGACATAAAAATAGAAAAGCTGATTTTTGTGCACAAGAAAAATTCCTTTTCCCACCATAAACAGATAATAAAGATTTGGTTAACAATTGAAAAAAATTCTAAATGTAAAACTACCAAGTTCCAATATATGTAAAACAAGGAAACAAAACACCAGAAATACAAAGCTTTCACAAAAACAATACAATCAAAAAAGTGAAGTAGGAAGCAAACCCCACAAAATTGAGTAGGAATGAAGCCCAGGAGCAAACCTTCAAAAGGCAGTTTGCCTGCAAAAGAACTCTGGCAACTAATACTCATAATCTTCAGTCAATATTGACCTGTTTTACCCTAAACTTCAACTGCTCTGGCCTAAAAATTGCTCTGTGCACTTCTCTTTACTTCTCTACCAATGAACACCACTACACTAATACTCTCTGCTAAGTGCCCCCAGACAAAAACATTTTTTTAACTAAATCTGCTATTTTCTGGACTACATCATATTAAATGCAGTGAAAATACTGGATGCGTCTATTTCTCCTTACTAGAAGGCTGAGAAGGACTGAATGGAAAAGAGTGAATTCTTTTATGCATGTAATAGTTCAGAAAACTGATATGATGTCAACATGAATGTGTTTTACAATAAAATTGGGTGTCAGAGCCAGAATGGATTCACTGTCTCTGCAGACCAGAGCATAGCCACTCTTGCCTAGAATTGAGTAAAGTTGTCAACTGAACTGATGTTTAGTTTCAGTAAGATGGTCTGAAACAGAAGACCGAGTATAAGGAAACTCACTGAAGCAACTTTTTGCTTTAAGAATGGCTTATATTTCTAACCCCATCTTAAAGAGGTCAGTTACTTCATCATGTAAACACAGAAGATAAACTGACAATCAAAACAGAAAGCTATAAATGAAAGTCTTTGAAATTAGTGAAATACAATATAAGAAAATGTATGACTTCTAAATTGTTAATGTCTCATACAATAATCTTGTATTTCAGACTGGTTATCATCTTTTATTCAAATTTTAATTTTTGTTAACAGTGGAACAAAAATATCACTGAAAAGCAAAATCCCTGAGTTCAAACTATTTCTACTGTTCCTGTCTAAAGGGTTCAACGCTAAACCAAATACTACAGTTTACTCAACATGTTACTGAAATTAACTTCAGTACACTGAGAACAGTTAACAGATCAACTTAATCTCCCTTGATTCTTTAACCAGGACAATCAACTCTGCCTACAGTAAATAAGCACTATTCACTCAACAGCATTCTGCACAAAAGCTAGGTATATGTATGAAAGGCAAGGCAAGCTTAAGACCAAAACAAGTCATACAACAGTAGAGCTAGACTCCAGAGATTTCTCCCTCCTGTCTTCCCTGTCACTGAACAAACTGAGGTAAGACAACACTCCAGGGATGAAACAGCAAAGAGGAAGAAAAGTAGAGTGGTTATAAATGTCCTGTTGCAACAGTTACGTACATAAAAATCCAGTCATGCATTTCTCTAGTGTCTGCCATATCACAAGACCAACGCAAAAAAACAGAGCATCTAGGGGGTGCTAGATCAGCACAAAAAGAATTACCTACTACACCTCTACCCTCACAAAATCAAGCCTTAACAAGTCTAATTTTAGAAACACTGCCACAGAATATGAGTTTACAACAATGAGAATAATTTAACTATCAGTACTCAATTATTCAGTTTAGGATCTAAAGCTATGGGTTTAGAATTTAAGATAAAACTAGGTAACAAATGTATGATCTACTACTTAATGAGTCAGTGGTCTGGGACAATGCATTAAGCCTCTCTGGCCTTCAGTTTCTTCATTTGAAAAACAGGAATAATCAAACAAACCATAGCTAGTGCACATGAAGGATTATCAGTCCCTAATACACAGTGAGCCCTAATAAATGTTAGTACGTAATAATCTAACAATTTCTAAATAATAATACAGTTAGGTACCACAAAATGAGCTACTTCGGACAACAGAAATCAAAAGATTGAGACTTTCCAGAGACATAACTGAACAACTTAAGTCAATGATTCCACAAAGGAGGTATTTTCTGAGTTCAAACCCTTACCTCCATTTACAACGTCTCTTTTATGTCAAGTCAATGAGAATGAGGTTAAAAAGAAAGAGGAAGAGCAAAGAAATAACTCTGTAAAAAAATATTTCCATTTCTTTATCCTTTACCTATAACCTCCTAAGAAGTCATAAAATGTACTTTAAAGTTTAAAAAAATGGTATTGAAAAATACAGAATACTAAGTATTATACCAAGAAGATCAAGGAGCTAAGAAAGAAAAAATGGCCAGTTCTTTAAAGACAAGGAAGCAAAGTATAGTCAGAGGGTTAGCTATCACTAAGAGATTTTGCAATGTGTGTTAGGTGCCACTAATAAACCCCTAAAAGCAAATATAAATATTATATAAAAAGTCAACCAGAAAAGGTCAGAAAAAATATGTTATTTATTATTACACATTGCCAACTGTTACAAAAATCAACATAGGGAGGATAGTATTATTTGCATTTGACTAGAAAAGCACTAGTAAATAAATTCATTGTAAGTGGTATCTAAAGCAAAATGGACACATTTCCAATGCTCAAGAGGATCGGGGCGGGGCACAAACAAACAAACAAACATCCATCTTGGAAAAATTCCTTTTATTCCAAAACTGTTTCCCTCTACAGAAAAATTTTCTGAAAGACAGTTAAACACCAACATAGTATTAGACAAGTCGCAACTCCTTATCTTCCCTATTTTCTTTACTATTTAAAATAAAAAGCCAAGGACAAGTCAGTAACACAAAGGCATCTAAATGGCACACTGGTCAAAGTGCTCCATACATCCCAGAAATGATCACCACAAGATTGACAAATAATACAATATTGTTTTGGTCTCCTAAAGCTTTTGCCTTGTACCAAGAATTTTATGCCAGCAAAATACTTCACAATACAGTGTAAATGTATTAGATGTCAGGGGTTCATTAGCTTAATTCCATAAACAGGAAAGTCAGTAAAAAGACAATACTGTAATGTCTAAGAAATATATGGTAGTGTTTCCCATTTCTTTCCTTTCTTCAATCTTTGATTTCTTATTGTCCATACCATATATATATATATATATATATATATATATATATATATATTTATCTAAAACTTTTTTTTTTAAGACAAGAGTTTCACTATGCAGTTCAGGTTGGCTTTGAACTCACTTTGTAGCCCAGACTGCCCTCAAACTCACAGTAATCCTCCTGCTTCAGTCTCCCAAGTGCTGGGATTACAGGCATGTACCACCACGCCCAGTTTAGTCAACTAAAAGTTCAAAACATCTCTACCTCTCACATCAGAGTCAGCAGAACCAGTATGCTCTTTGGTTTCCAAGTTTTAATCTCCCCATAAATCTTTGACTTTTGTCTCGCCTCCTATTCACATTAAAGCTTGCTAACTTTTAACGTGAAGAAATTACATCACTTAATCTACCAAAACTGGAGTATATAACCTAGCTATTTGGTAACCAATGCTTGCCTCTGTCTTCAACACTTCTGATTATCCTTCACTTCCTAGAATCTGATTTTCCAAGAATTATGCATTTTCATTCGTTGACAAAAACAGATACAGATTTATCAATAAATCTGTGTTTGTTGAGCATCTATCACATCTTAAGAATGCCTAATGTATTTTCTTATTAACATTCAAACTTCCTGAAGTTACAAGTCAGAGTGAAGGGCAAAGACTAGAAATATTTTATTACAGGATTATTCATCTATGCTCTGAATTTCTTTGTAATTGAATTGTCATTAAAAGGATGTTAATTTACTAAATCTATAGACTTGAACAAATGACAGAACTGAATCTGAACGTATTTTACTTACCATGTTACCTCTAGATTTCTCAAACCTACAGTTTATGAGATCCAATGATTTCTCACCAAAATTATCATTAACAGTAGTAACACATCAAGCATTTCCTGTGTGCAAGACATCTAGATGTACGCTTTTGTGCATGCTTGCATTTAATCCTCACAGTTCATTAAGTAAACACTATAATTATCTCCAGTGAGACCTAGAAAGTTTATCAAGTTACGAAGTTACTTGCTCAAGGAAAACTAACCGGGAAGTAATATAACAGGGAGGCCGATCTGGGTCTATATGATACCTCGCTCAAAGTCTCAACAATTCCTCTGATGAGTGTTAAGCTCCACCAATGATCCCCATTTTAACTTGCCACTTTCACTTTTTCCTCCACCTTGGCAGAAATTTGTATCAATTCCCTGGAAACTCTAACACCTAACACCTCAAAAAAAAAAAAAACCATTTCCTTTCTGCCTTTAAAATTTTGCTTTATTCTTTTTATCTTATATAAAATTCTACTTTACTCTTTTTATCTTATAAAACCTTCCTGGGCTGGGGATTTAGCTCAGCAGTATAAGCGCCTGCCTGGCAAGTGCAAAGTCATGAGTTTGATCCCCAGTACCAAAAAAAAAAAAAAAAAAACCTTCCTAAATCTAGACCTAGAGTACCAATCATCATTCTTGGCCATTGTTCTCTCCAGTGTTCTATACTTGCGTGCAAAGAGTTTGTTTTAAATGTGTATAGTTTTACCACTTGACATTAGTGAAAGGTTTTTGTCATAATACAAATTACTGGACATTATGGCAGTGGGCTCGCCTGACCACTACTCCCTCTCTCCCCTTCAGCCCTGATTACAACTTCCTCCTTCCTTTCCTGTGCCCTCTAAGAGAATTCCAATCAGTTTCTCGTGCGTCATCAATGCCTGCCCCAAACCCTGCTTCCATTCAGAGATCTTAAAACCCACTGCCTCCTCCATATTCAGTAGAGGAAATAGCTCAACCACTCCAGTTGGACATTCCTCTCCGTGTCCTCAGCCCCCAATAAATTTCTCCTTTTGGTACCTTCTGCTTCTCTATTGCGCTAGAATACCCTAACAATTAGCAGATGGGACTGAGGAGGTGGCTCAGAGGTAGAGTTCTTGCCTTGCATGCACAAGGCCTTGGGTTACAAAGAACAGAACGTTGCAACACTAATAACCAACTAGCAATCCATGTAGACATAACTTGGTCAAATCCCATGAATGTGATTTGGCAGGAAAATTTTCACATTGCTGCAAAGTACATCCTCCTGGCTTTTTTCATTTATAGCACAAACTTTGATTACCGAAACACACCAAGAGTTCCTGCTGATATCAAGGAGCTCCAACCTGAGTAGTCTATAGTTTAGTGTACATAGCAATCACTCATATTGTTTGCACTAGTTTCCTTAAAAATGTGAAAGTAAAAACCTATTGTCCAAAATGGTCTTAAGACAATAAAGGAAAAAGAGAGGAAGAAAGAACAGCACTCGTATTCCTTACAGTACTAAATACATGGCATTGACTCTGCCATATATTAGAGCGTTTCCATCTCACAGTTTCAATAGGGCGGAGTTCACCTTTGTTTGCCATTTTTGGCAAAAAACAAAGATGAAGAAGATTCTTGAAACACTAAATATTTGGGGAAATAAGCTGCATAACAGTTCAAAATGGTCCTTTATTAACCTCTGTTATTACCATTTAAGTTCCTTTTATACTGCATTTTCATTTTAACATTTTTAATATACGGTCACATAATTCAATATACAAAAAGTACAACTCTTTCCTATTCCTGACTTCAAACACTTTGTTCTTTTCCAGAAGCAAATAGTTTCACATGCTTCTTCTACAACGTTGTGAATATTACGTATTTATTCACACAAACATGCACACACAAAAGTACATACTTTTACTATTTGTCTTGTTTCTGATAATATACATATACATACCATTATGTATCTTAATATGCTTACTCAACATATCTTAGAAACTGCTTCTATATTAATGCATACAGAGCTTCCTTACTCTCTTTGACAGGCTGTTTAATATCACATGAAATGAAAGTAACGTAATTTAAGCAGCCCCTACTATCGAATATTTAAATTGTTGCCATTTATATTCTTCTAACCAATGCTGCAAGCATCTTTGAACACATCTAACATTTCTCACATGCAAATTAATATGAAGGCTAATTTCAAGAACTGCAATCAACCGATTATAAGCATTTAAAATTTGTATAGTTATTGCCAAACTTCCTTCAAAGAAAGGCAATACCAATTTACATTCCCACCAGTAATAAGAGTTGTCAGTACTCTGCTGCATCACATTGTTATGCTTATCTTTGCCAATCTGATAGATTAAAAAAAAATGGTAACTCGGTACAATTTTGCTTTTGTTTTGACTCTTGTAAGACAACAGGGCGAGTGGTTAAGATTGGGTCACCTCCTTGCTCTACCATTCACTTGGGCTGTGCAGATCCAGGCAGGTTACTTAACCTATCTATCTCCACTTCCACTAAGTCGAAAGAGGATAACAGCATTACAGTTCCAAACATGCTTGTCAGAATTACAGGAGTTAAAAGAAATAAGGTGCCTAGAATTATGCCTGCCACCTACACAATAGATGATAGTTATTTTAATCTTCAAGTTGAACTTTTCCATATGTTTGACTTATTTCATTTAGCCTCTTCTGTGATCTTTTCATAACTTCCATCTTTTCTTACCTTAGAACGCAGAACATAAGAACTGCTATAAATTAAGAAAGACAACAAACAATAGAAAAAACAAGTAAAGAATGTGAATATTTCACAAAAAAAGTTAAAACAATTGATCCATTACAAGTCTTGCCCATGTTCACACCACTGTATCACCTTAAAAAAGTCTTGAAAAGTTGTTCTTTGGGTGAGTTTTGATTCTTCTTTCCCTCTCCAGCTATGTTTCTCAGCCTCTGCTTATATTTCTTCTTCTCTCATAGAAACCTTTCCACACTACTTTCTAAAGTCTTCCACTAACCCATGAAAATACTTCATAACATTAAATAGAAATAGATAATTCTATTTATTCTCTGTGCTGAATCGTACAGTCTCTGAGTGCAGTATACTGGTCAACCAGGTTCACTGCTATATTCCTTGCACTGATAAGAATTCCTGGCTCACAGAAAACAGGCAGAATTTATCCACCTGAAAATACTGTTAAAAGTTAAACTGGAGCTGAAACCCACACACAGTGCAGAGAGAAATACATACTGATACAGTTACTTCAGAAAAAAGGGATATTAGGGTCTCACAGGTCAGACAGTATCATGTGATCCTGCAATTCTCTTTGGAGGTATTGTATATATGAAAGAAAAAGGAAAACATATATGCTTACACAAAAACTTATTACAGAATATTCTTAATACCATTATTCAAAGTAGTCCAAAAAATAGAAATAAGCAAATATCCATCAACTGATGAATAAATAAAATAAAGGAAAACTATTCTGCAATAAAAATAAATGAAGGGTTGAAACATGCTACAACATGGAAAAATCTTAAAAATAGCATGCTAAGTAAAAGAAGCCAATAACAAAAGACCACAGATTGTACCTATAGAGTCAGAAAATAAATTAGTGGTTGTCTAGGGTTGGGGATGTAGGGTAGAAGTGGGTGAGAGGAAAAGGGAAATGACTGCTATTGAGTATGGGATTTTGAGAGGGGTGATGAAAATGTTATAAAGTAGATTGTTGTACAATTCTGTGAACATATTAAAAACCTGAATTATCCACTTTAACAGGGTGGACTGAATAGTATGTCAATTATATTTCAATAAAGGACCTGCTAGGATCTGCATTGACTCAATAAACCCTTTCATTTCAGAGATTCCCTTGCTCTCAAGGGTTTTGGTTTAACACTGCTAATCTTCTACTCAGTAATCAGTAAATCTAAGAACTAAACAACTAAAAATTGACAAAAGCACACAATAAATTCAATGGTTATGCCCTACATCTTTTGGCTAGGTGTGATTATGTATGCCTGTAATCCCAGCACTCGAGAGGCTGAGGCTGGAGGATCAAGTGAATTTGAAGTCAGCCTGGGCTAATGAGTTCAAGGCCACCATCAACTACATAGTGAGTAGTTCAAAACACAAACACAAACACACACACACACAGAGTTAAAGTCAGCAAAACATAAACTGAATTTTGACGTTTGACACCCCAAAGAATAGAGACATTTCGCTGGAATTAACACATGAAAATGGGGGGAAGGATGGTGAAAGAAAAAGAAAATACCTTTCCTTGAACTGCTAAAACCATCCTATTGCCTTAAATGATTACCAGTTCATAAATAATCTATTTCATTTTCCTTTTAGTCTCCAAAAGCAGTGGCCAATCTAGACTCATAAAACATTAATTTTCTTTTGACCAAAACTCTCCTTACAAATGTTGGACTAGATGTGCATGAACTCTTACTCTAGATACAACATTGCTCCTTGAGACAATTCTAAAGACAAAAAGAAAGCACAATGAAAAAGCAAACTTGCATTTTGTGAGGGACAATGCTGATAGGTGCCCAATAGAACTACATTTTAACTATGTAACAACATTCTGTATTTTTCCAGTAATCTGGAATTCACATATATATTTTTAGTAGCACATGGTCTAAATCTTTTATTTTTAACCTTTATTCATCTTCATCATCTTCTTCTACTTTTCAAGCTACTGTTTAAGAAAATAAGACATTTTAAGGGCCGGGGATCTAACTCAGTGGTCTAAGCACCTGCCTGGCAAGCGCAAGGTCGTGAGTTCAATCCCCGGTGCTGCCAAAAAAAAAAAAAAAAAAAAAAAAAAAA
>RJWT010005191.1:0-31490 GCA_004365215.1 Cuniculus paca | reverse complement strand
AGTAGCTTTGTAGTATAATTTCAAGTCTGGGATTGTGATGCCTCCTGCCTTGCCTTTGTTGCCCAGAATTGCCTTTGCTATTCTAGGTCTTTTGTGGTTCCATATGAATTTTAGAAATGATTTCTCTAGATCTATGAGGTATGTTAATGGTACTTTGATTGGAATTGCATTAAATCTGTATAACAATTTTGGGAGAATGGCCATTTTCACAATGTTTGTTCTTCCTATCCATGAACAAAGAATGTCTTTCCATTTTCTGAGATCCTCTTCAATTTCTTTTTTCAGAGTACTGTAATTTTCATTGAATAGATCTTTTACTTCCTTCGTTAGATTGATTCCTAAGTATTTAATTTTTTTGGATGCTGTTGTGAAGGGTGTGGTTTCACTTATTTCTCTCTCAGTGAGGTTGTTGTTTGTGTACAGGAATGCTATTGATTTTTGAGTGTTGATTTTGTGTCCAGCTACATTACTGAATTTGGTTATTACATCTAAAAGTCTTTCAATGGACTTTTGGGGGTCTTCTATGTAGAGTATCATGTCATCTGCAAATAATGATAATTTAACTTCTTCCTTTCCTATCTTTATTCCATTTATTTCTTTCTCTTGTCTAATTGCTCTGGCTAATGTTTCCAGCACTGTATTGAATAGGAGTGGTGATAGTGGACATCCTTGTCTCGTTCCCGATTTTAGAGTGAAAACTTTCAACTAGACAGTTATTTCTTGTGTTTCATTTTAATTCATCTCTTGATTTCTTTACCTACCATTTTTGTTATTTTCTTACTCTTTCCTGTAAGCGTTACCATGTATATCTTAATTTTTCATAATGTACTTCATGTGAATATTGGCTTAAATTCTAGTAAAATATAGCAACTTTATTCTAATATTGCCAATTTCTTCCCTCTTTCTTTGCACTCTGATTATTTTATCTATGTATGTTATAAACCTAACAGTACAGAATTTTAATTGTTGTTTATGCCATATAACTGTTTCTAAGGATACTAATAGATGAAAAGAAAAAAATATGTATTTATATCCTTCTTTAAATATTTACACATATATTTACCATTTCTGGTTTTCTTCATTTCATTCTGTGGATTTGTATTACCATCTAATCTCATTTCCTTTTATCTCAAAGGACTTATATGTAGTATTTCTTGTAAGACAAATCTGCTCACCAAAAATAAAAGTATGTTTTCATTGCTTATTTAAAAATGCCTTCACTGGGCATGGTGGCATATGCCTATAATCTTAGCACTTGGGAGGCCAAGGCAGGATGATCACTGTGAGTTCGAGGCCAGCCTTACCTACATAGCAAGACCCTGTCTTAAAAATACCTAATCACAAAAACAACAACATAATAATAAATAAAAGATGCCTTCTTTTGTTGGCCTATTTGCTTGCTTGCTTATGACAGTGTCTTACCATCTTGCTCAGGCTATTAACTCATAGGCTAAGCAATCCTTTGGCCTCAGCTTCCTGAATAGCTATACGAGACTACAAGCATGGGCCACTGCACTTGGCTTATGCCTTCATTTCTAGTGGACAACTGCTAGACAAAGAACTTGTGTTTGACACGTTCACCACCCAGCTCTTCAGCACTTTGAATATATCATCACACTGCTCCCTTTTCCATTGCTTCTGATGAGAAGTCAGCCATTGATCGTGTTGGTGTTTGCTATATGTGATGAGTTTATCGCTACAAGTACATTTTCTCCACTTTCCTGTTTTATGGGAGTCCATTGCACATATGTTGACATGTTTAATATTGTCACAGATGTCTTGGGGGCTGTTTTCATTTTTCTCAAAAATTTTTGTCTTCAGATTGGATTATTTCTATTTCAAAAACATTTTAGGTTTACTAGCTGTTCTTCACTTCATTTACTTTATTTTTAAATCCCCCAATTTCCATTTAACTCTTTTTCATAGTTCCTGTTTTTCTGTTGAGATTCTCTATTTGTTGAAGCATTGTCATCATAATTTCTTTTAATTCTTGAAGCATAAATTTATTTCATTCTTTGAACATATTGCTAACTGCTGATTTGAAGTCTCTTTACTAAATCTAACATCATAGTCTTCCTTCTGTTGACTACTGTTTTCTCCCTAAATATAGTCACATTTTTCTTTATCTTTCTTTCTTTGTCTTTTTTATTGTTGTTGTTTCTTTTGTTTATGCTTTTGTTTTTTACTGGGCATTGAGCCCAGGGCCTTCAGCCCAGGGCCTTCACATTGAGCTATGTCCCCAGCCGTGTGTGTGTGTGTGTGTGTGTGTGTGTGTGCGTGTGTGATGTCTCAATTTTTGTTGAAAACTGCACATTTTACATAAGGTATTGAAACAATTCCAGATTCCAGTATTGTAAAGTAACTTACCTGAGCATAATTTAAAGGGTCTATCTCCCCTGCAGTCTGTCCAGTTGTTGCTCTTTTTCTTTTTTCTTGGTTTTAGAAGCCTGGCTTCCTGGGGTTACCCTCTTTGTGTGTATAGCTTGGTGGACAGCCTTTGACTGGGCAGAGGTTATACTCAAAAATCTTGGATCCATAATGTTTCCATCCTCTGCCAAGTGATCTGTGTGTGGGTTGAGGAGCTCATCTAGAAGCCTTGGGGCTTTTCACTGGCCTCTCAGGTCTCCCACACATGCTATATTTTCCCAGTCGATAAGTGATGCATGGAGAGCTTATCCATCACTTCTGCAGCTCTCTTATCGCACTTTTAGTTGGTTTGTTGCTCCCTCCAGCTCAGCCTGCATCCTCAGGCTAGCAGAGCTGTGAGGCTCATGTTCACACTGAGTTTGCTCCTCTTACTGACAGTGCTGCTAGGCAAAGTTTTGCCCTTTGCTCCAAATCAAGTCAGCCTCCTCTGGCACAACCATCATTCTAGCCAGTAAACTTAAGGGGCGAGGTAGGGATGTTCTTACCCAAAGTCCTGCCAGCTTCCTATAAATAAACACTTCTCGATTTGTTTTTTGCCCTTTGGTCATTATCGAGAGCCCGGAGAGGGTGATTTTGAAAAGTGTCCAATTTTTGTACTTGCGATCAGAGGAGTGAATCTGCCAACCTCTTCAGTCATAAGAAAAGTCCCCTGGTAGAAGAATTTTTGCTAGTCTATAGGAAGTGTTTGTATAGTGTTTAGGATGCGGTTGCCATGAAAGACCTCATCGTTGACTCCTTATGGATTTGAGCTCCTTAATTCCCAGAATCTCACCCCTGCCACTAAAGAGTTTTCAGTGCCCAAAGTACCCAGAGAGGAGTAAGCACCTGCCCCATTACCTTCCCACACAGGCCACCACCAAGGGTGTGACTGCTGCAGCCTTATCCTGCATGTATTGCATCAGCACCCCAATCCTCATCCATTAGCTGACCCAAGGGCAGCAGGTGGGGCCTGTCTTGGAGAAAAATACTCTTGAAGAAAAATACCCAACTCATCAGCTTAATTCACTTTCATTTCTTTGACACCTGGGAATACAATATAGGTAGTATCAGACCCAACAAAAAGTACATTCTGATGTTATTTTCAATTTTTTTGTCTAGACAGAGACAACTAAGTGCTTGGATATCAGAAATGACTACCACTGAAAACAAGAAAGATGTGCTCAATGGAAGGCCAGGGGGGTAGCACTGCTTGTTCACTTTCTTTCTATATATTCCTTTTTTTTGTTCAAGAAAAAACTTTAAACCCCACCACCCACTCATCAGGTGATTGGAGACTGTAGTTGTAAAAATGTGCTGCAGGCAGAAGTTCTAAAAAATCCCAGAAAGTGTTGAAAACATCTCTAAACAAGGTATTTTTCTTCTGCACCTTTCTTGCTAAAGGTCCCAATTGCTGCCAAGAAAACTAGTGAGAATGTTAGCTGCCAAATAAAAAATTTATGACAGTGTTTGGCAAAGGACTATCTCACTGCTTGTTTTATACATTTCCACAAGGCACTCGAAGGCAGCCTCCCCCTCCCGCACCCCACTTTGGGTACGTAAGCCTTACTGATCACTGTTCTGAGTCTGTTCTCTAATGTAAAAGCAAACTCCTATAAAGTAGAATTAAATAATATAACTTTTTCCCCCTTCAGTAACCTAAAAAGGTAAGGAAACTGCTTTCAAATAAGATGTGTTGCAAAGAAAGGGAAAACAGATGCTAGGATTGCTTGTTTAGAATAAACACATTCATAAGAAAAGGAATAAGAGCCCTCAGTTAACAAGCACAGCCTTTCACTGTAGAAATCATCTTAGAAATCCCATGGACTTTGCACAACCCAAGCATCTTCACAGATAAGTAAATGGGGGCCCAGGAGCAGGAAGTGCTCTGCCTGAGGTCACACAGCCAAGCAGTGGCCCACCTGGGACCAGAGCCTGCCTCTCACCCAGGAACCACACTCTGTCTCCCACTTTGTACCACAGCTCATCATTGCTTTTGTTTGCTGGTATTCCACCACATGTGCGTGCCCATGGCCTGTTTTTTGTTTGTTTGTTTGTTTGTTTTTTGTTTTTTGCAGCACCGGGGATTGAACTCACAACCTTGCACTTGCCGGGCAGGCACTTAGACCACTGAGCTAGATCCCCAGCCCTGGTGTTTTTGAGACAGGGTCTCACTATGCCGTTCAGGCTGGCCTTGAGCTCACTTTGTAACCCAGGCTGGTCTCGAACGCACAATGATCCACCTGTCTCAGCCTCCCGAGTGCTGGGATTACAGGCGTGAGCCACCACTCCCGGCTCCATGGCCTGTTTTATCAGCATTAGAATTCTGGGCTATCTTGTTTTGTGAAAATTAAAATATTTACTTCTCTAAAACTCTTTGCAAAAATCTAACACATTAAAACTGAATCAAAACAGGGCCATGCTACTGCTGAGATGGCATTGCCTAGCCTTCTGACTAGTGGTAATGTTTACATGAACCTTTAACGGGGAGTGGGGGGGGGCATTTACAGATTCTAGAAAAAAAGTTTGTGAGGTGAGTTTGGATGTCGATAGTAATAATTACATAGGTTGGTGAACACTATGAAATATTTTGCTTGTCTGTCTGAGACAACAAAATTATCTGTCTTCATCTTTTCAAAACAGTTATCAGATTATGCTTTCAGTTGTTAATTGGTGCAGTCTGACATGTATTTCAGCGTTCTAACTCATCAGAAGCTATGCCACACCTTCATTTCGTGCCTGGCTTAGGTCACAGACACATCTACAATCTCCGCCACACATCTGGGGATGTGGAGGCCCTCGGCCGGGCTGCAGCTGCCTTTTGCTGTGGCTGTGTTAAGGAAGCAAGTGTTATTTGATATAAAGTACTGCAGACAGACCAGGAGTAAGCGGATTATTCCAGACAGCATTAGGAGGTAACTGGAGGAAGATTATTAGCTCAACACAAGGCAGATATCATAAGCAAATTAGAAAACCTCCCCAATTAGTAGAAGAGACCAGATTTGTGCTGTTTGTGATCTTCTGCTGAAAGGCAAAGTGTCAACGTTACTGGATTTAGTCTTGATTTAAGTTGAAATGTTGGCATCTCCTATCAGTGCGTGTTAGCATCTGAGGCTGTGTACTGGCCTCATAAATGAAGTAAATCCCTGTTCCCCTTGCTGCTAAGTAGCCCCCATTCCAAGATTCTACACATTGGGTAATGTTTTACTTGGCTCTGGAATAATCTCTAGGGCATATGATAATGTTTCTATACCGGTATATTCGACATGACTGTGCTGTAACACATTTAATCTCTTTTTGTTTGTTTGTCTTGTGGAATACGTATCACGCTGAAGTCATAAAAATGTAGTGTACAAAATGCCAGCTACTACAAATACAATCAGATACTTAAAAATAGCCTCTTTTGTGGCATTGCTTAAAACCTGAACTAGGCCTTGTTTTTACAAACAGGGTGGCACTTTTCTGTTCAGCTACTGCTTGTATGCTCTAACAGGAGGTGTCGCTCTGTTTCTGAGGCCACCATGCAGGGGATCCGGTCACTCTAAACGAGATGCTGGTGTTTTACCACATCAGTGCAGTTGCAAGTATGTGTTGTTTTTCTCCAAGTGTGCTGTGTTCTCTCCTGCATCTTGACCTTGCATGGTTTGCAGTTAAGTGGCAGGTGGCAAAAGCCATCAACAGACTGAGCTTGACTTTTTTGAAGAAAATGGAGTATCTTCCATCCTCATTTTTTAGGATCTAAAATGAGTTCCAAATGAGCTTTTAGTCCACCCCCCCCCGATTCAGATAATCACAAGTAGTAAATCTATTTGCAACCTTAGCTGAGGAAAAAGGGGTTTTTATGTGTATAAGGGGAACCAAAAATCTTCTCTGGTTATACAAATAGTGCATGTCCATTACCCACCCAAAGTGAAAAATATAATGAATCAAAGACAATTTTCAATCGCCAAGAGCTCAAAAGCCAGACACAATTATTTTACGTTTTCAGTGTATATCTTTCCAATTTCTGTTTTACATTTATGTATTTTTCTTTTGGTAAAATTGGGATCATAATGTACATACTAATTGCAACTTTGCTTCTCACCTAATATATTATTGGCAAGAAAATTGATCTTAATGATAATCAGGACAGGGTCAGAACTGTTATTTTGAGTCATGAAGAAAAAAATGCACTCAATATAATCTCAGTGTGGCTAAATTAGTGTAGTTTTTTTCCTTTGAAAATTATTAGAACCCAGGTAGCATTTGTGACAGCTTTCAAGTCACCAGTGTTATATGAAATATTATCCTATCACCATCTCCTATCTGCTCCCTTGGAGCAGAATATCATATTCTTCACTTTCATGTGTGTGATCTAATTTGAACAGCACAAGGACCTGTGAGGTAGCAGGAAAGGACAGACCTTAGCCCTGACTTTATTCATAAATGCAAGGTGACTCACCTGGTATGAAAAACACTTGGAGCCAGAGCTATAGAGCAGGATGCATTGTGATGGCTCCTCTCCTCACCATGGCATGACCAGTGGTCTCTGAAATCTGATCTAATTTTTAGATACATACCAACTTTGTCACTGATTGGTCATATAGTATGGGACAGCCTAACTCTCAGCCTCAGTTTATCCCCCGGGAAAGTGGGAACATTGATACTTTTGTCATGGATCTATTATAAGAATTCAATAAAAGAACTCCTGTGATGCAAGATAGTAGAGGACACCTAAAAAAGCCTTAAAAATAATTTTATGTTGTTTTTCTTATACATTCCCTCTTTGTCATAGCATTGTAAATATCTTTTTCCAGCTTATCAGTTGTTACTATAGCATTTTTTTTTCTGGCACCAGGGATCAAACTCACGACCTCACACTTGCCAGGCAGGCATTTACACCACTGAGCTAAATCCCTAGCCCTTGTCTTTTTGAGACAGGGTCTCACTATGTCATTCAAGTTGGGCTTGAGCTCACTTTGTAGCCCAGGCTGGTCTCAAACTCGCAACGATCCTCCTGTCTCAGCTTCCCAAGTGCTGGGATTACAGGCGTGTGCCACCAGGCCCGGCTTATGGTGTTATTTTGAAGCGTCATTATTATATATGTAGCAAAATACCCTGATTCGAGAAAATAAGGAACTATATAAAGATAGAACAAAACACCCACCATTAAGTACGTATATTATTAACACTTGGCCGCATTTCTTTCCCATCTCTTCTTCCTTTCTATGCAAGGCTTGTTATTTGATTTCAGATCTGCTAAGCAGTGTTTCAGACCCACAGAATAAGTATCTCAGTTCAGGCATATGTTCTAGAATGTGCTGCATGCCTCCACATTTTGTACTTGGTTTCTAGCCCACTCCTATCACCCGGAAGACAACACGGAGTTCCCGGGGGTGGTTATGGGGCTGTGAGGGTGTGAAGATCTCAAAACCTGAGTTGGGGGTTAGGTGAACAGCTCGGGGCAGATAGCTTGCCTAGCATGAGTGCATGAGACCGTGGGTTGAGTCCCTAATCCTGCAAAACATAAAAAATGAAAGATATCCGAGATGTCCAAGTGCACTGAGAAACTCCCAACCCATTGTGTCCTGTGGCCTGTGAGCAATTGGAGTAAAACTCCACCTACCCTTCCCAAAGCCAGCTTCTCTGCCAGTTAGCCTGGTCACCCAGGAATGGGCAACTCCTTGGGAGAATTATTACACTTGAGTACCGTCAGCTGCTGGGAAGAAGTGTTCTTCCTGGACCCTTAAAAGATGTTCTGCTCAGGCTGAAAGGGAAAATTCCACAGCCAAGCATCTCCTGTCAGCTAATTTGATAGTTCTCTATCAAGTAAACCATTAGTGAATACACTGATCCTTTTCCCCTACTTTTTTTTTTTTTTTTTTGCAGTTCTGCCTTGGCTAAACCCAAGATTTCTCTGAATCAGTTAGGAAAAATTGATTTTTATTAGTTCCACTGGCCTTGTGGAAAATTATCTTATGAACTGGTTTTTATAGGCAGACTCAAAGCACAGCACAGGGCAAAAAATAAGCCTATAGCAGTCAAAACTGTTGTCTGAAATGTCTTCAGACTGGAAGGCTGAATTTATTGCACAAAACAAGTACTAGCAAGGCGGAGGTGTGCAATCCTGCTCATTATCACTGGAAAGGAGAACCAAAAAGCCGAGTAAAAAATTAAATTTTAATAATGCCAGTGATATTTTCTAAATCTTTCCTGACAGAAAGATTCTCATTATTTTTATCTGTCTCCGAGTAGGTTTTTTTAGTGCCATCTCAGAAATGGCCTCAGCTGTGATTGTTTTCCAGGCTTGAAAGCTTCTGAAAAGCCATGTATGTATACAGAGAGAAATATACTTTAGATTTTTCAAGGAAAGGCCATGCCCGTGCTAACATTTCAGCTAGCGTGTTTGTGGCCTGCAATTGCCAGGAATGCCTTCCACTTTCACAGAAGGGGTCCATGTTGTTAAGACTGTCCCTGTAAATTCCCCAAACAAAGGGGACCCACATCCACCGCAGCTGACTACAGGAGGAATTCAGAACCACTCCACCCTGAATCCCAAGTTTAAGTTTGTTCTAATCTCCCCCATGAAAAGAGATTCAAGAAAAGCTCAGAAATAGTCTATAATTTCGGTAAATGTGAAAACTCATATTCCAAGAATTTCATGGTACAGAATTGTTTGGGATATGAGGGAAAGTAAAGCCTGAATCATTCAAGTAGCCAACCCATGATGATGAGAATTCTTTTTTGTTCTCTTGGCACTCTAATGCCTGTGTATGAGCCTGTCTTGGACCCAAAAGGATCTGTAGCAGTTGACCTAAATATATGCCTCACGATAAGATTGTGTACGTCCAAAATGAGGCCGGCAGCGAGGCAGGCAGCCAGGCCGTGGAGTAGCCTGCACTGGTGTGAGGAGTGGGTAGCAAAGTGATCTCTGAGCAGCCCTGCAGCTAAGTGAAGAGGGAGATAGTTCAGCCACATGAGTCAGTATCCATGAAATAAAAACCCAGCTCTCTCCTACCCCGACAAGCAAGAACACATTCCTGTGAGACCTGGTCAATGGGACACGCTGTGCAGGGTAATAAACAGCACGCTTACTGTGGGAGACACAACAGGTTCCACAGCACAACCTCTTAATGTCCTTGAGCCGGTGGTGTTGGCCCTGGGCACCAGACAGCGCATGTGCAAACCAAGGAAACGTATGAACCTCCTTGGTGAGTTAAACCTCCATCTCCTCAGTCCTCAGCCAACACTGTTTCCCACAGCTGTGCTGTTTTTTTTGTTTGTTTGTTTGTTTGTTTTCTTTTCTTTTAGTACTGAAGAATGAACCCAGGGCCTTTGCACTGAGCTACATTGCCTGCCCTTGTATTACTTTTTATTTTGAGATAAGCTCTTGCTAAGTTGTCCTAAGGCTGGTCTCAAACCTGCAGTCCTCCTGCCTCAGCCTCCCAGAGTGCTAGGTTTACAGGCCTGTGCCACCACTCTTGGCTCAGCTGGACTTCTGACAAGTCTATGGCCAAAGGGGTTTGTGGCTATTCCCTCCATCAACCACACAGGGAAACCACCTGACACAAGTAATTAGAGGCCATCTTATTAGTCTAGTAGCTATTAGAGGTCAGATTTCACCATGCACTGTAAAACTTAAGGCCAGGGACCCTGGGGGCATTGTCCCCAAAGAATGACAGGGTGGCTCCTTCTTTGTAAGACACTGGCTGCATTTTGACTTAGCCCCTGTTAAGGTCCCTCCTAATTTCCTTTGATTTTCCTAGTCAAGTCCACTGACTTGATCCTGGGCATCCCTTCTGAAGGGTGCCTGGGAGTCAGGCTTACTACCACTTTAGACAGGAAAACTGAGGCATGTTTACTGGTTTTCCCCAAGCTCCCTCAGCACTGCAGACCTCTTGCCACTCCCCTCCCCCACAGAGACCCTTTGGTTTCCGTCACAGGCCTCTGGCTTATAACACAGCGCGTATAAAATGTGCAGCCTCCTGCTCGGGAATCTCCACCCGGGCTGCTCTGACTGCAGACTGCAAAGGTCAGGAAGCTGCAGATGTGCGGTTCCGCCCCGACCTCTGCTTATGCTTCGGGTGGCGTCGTGAGCTTTGGTGAAAGCGCGTACAAGTTGGTTTGTGACTCCGCTGGCCTCTCCCCAGCCTTTGACCCTGTGGTTAGGAATCAGTTATGGGCTAAGTTGGATGCTGTCAGTGTAGATCCTGGTTATTAAAGCCCGCAGAGAGGCTGAAGCTCAGAGTTCCGAGAGCCACAGGGTCAGGAGGGCTGGGCTTCTAATCTCTGTGGAGTAAGGCAGGGGTACACATACCCCCTCCCCTTCCTGTTAATCTGCTCCCCAGTAAGTAGTCCGAGGTTGCAGACAAGGCCTGCAAGCCGAGTCTGCTCTGCACATGTGCACGGCTGGGCCACCCAGAATTTCGGAAAACTGACTTAGTTGCCAACATTTCAAACACGTAAGATTTCACAAAGAGAAAACGATTCCTGGCTGCTCTCAGCAAGTCAGAAGATCTTGGGCTCAGAGCCTACTCCAAATCCCAGCAGCTCTCAAGAACAGCGCCCCAGTTTAGACAAAGAGCAGGCTCCCCAGTATTCCCAGTTGGCTCTTTCACTTCTTGCAGCCAGGCGCTGGATCTGCCCCAGCCTCCAGGATGTCCTTCGATGGACACTGCGTCACCTGCGCCACCCGGGGCTGCCGCTGTCTGATCTCCAGGCTGACCCAGTCTCCTCCCACCCAAAGAACAAGTCAGCCATTCTGCATGTGGGCCATGAGCCTTCCCAGGAGGCCTTCCTAATCTGGGGTTCACCTGCTCGGAGCTGATTGATGCTGCTTCAGGGTGTGTGAAACCAGTTTAAGATTTCGAAGGAGAGAGAGATCACCAGTAAGCAGCAGAAAGTGTTGGGGTAGATTAGTGAGTAACATTGGTTGTGGACTAATAATAGTTATTACAGTTATTCATTGAGCAGTTACAATTGCCAGGCACTGATCTAAGCCCTTGGTGTTGAATTGACTCATTTATTTATTTAATGTAATTCATTAACAGAGTACGGCAATTATTTGCCTCATTTACTAATAAGGAAATTCAGGCATGGGCTCTTTGGAGCTCTCAGATTCCTTGTATTGGTACCTTTTTTTTAAATGGAAGATGAATGGAATATTGCCTACTCCTTTTTTTTAAAGTAAGAAAGGGTAATTTCCAATGACAGAGTACATTTCCAATGTCCAAGTAGGGACGCCAGGGAAAGCACTGCCACATGCTATCACAGTCACCCCATAAAATGAAGAACATCTTCACATGAAAGCAGTCAAAAGGACATCACTTCAGAGGCACACTGAAATCACTTGTCCACACATGCACAGCTGGTGTGTAGCACATCATGGACTTGACTCCCAGAAGTCCAGCTCCCAAAAGGGGAGTAGCAGACCACGCCCACACACTAGGCCACGGCTGCTCTGGAGGCTAAAGAGGGTGAGGGACATCAGCCAGTCCTGCTAATCCAGGAGGGTAGGAGGTTGCTTCCCAGTAAGAGTCAGGACTGGGCAGAGAAAGGGAACCCCCGCAGGCGAATCCTCTCTGGACAACCAGTAGGAGCTGGGAGGGACAGTGAGAAGCACCTAAGGGGGTGGTGGGGAGGGGCTCATCCTGGCCCAGACACCAGTGACAGTCTGCCCTGGGCTGACAACTTTGCCAGGGCCACCCACTGAGTGGGCGTCACCTTCTCCCTGGGTGGGCCCGAGCCATCAGATCTGGGTCCTAATAAATAAGAATCATTGTGAAGATTAAATGACATCATATATGCGATCGACATCCCAAACCAGGAAAAGACACTTCCTTGTTAAGACTGTCTGGAAACTCTATTGCTTCCCACCACCCCTACCCTGAGAATGCTAGGAAGAGGGAGTCCTTTTTACCATTTTCTAGATGGGGAAACTCAGTAACAGAGACTTACTGTTCTGTGCCAAGATCACACAGGAAGCCTGCCAGTTCTTTCACCTGGTTCGCTTTTCTGCCTGATATTCTAATCCAGCAGATAAGAAGTGTGATCTAAAAATATGGTGAATGCTGATTATTTTTTTAAAAAAGTATTGCACTAAAAGATACATTGCCATTCATCCTCCTTAGAATATTCCCTCTCACTTCAAATACACTTATCCCATCATTTTGCTGAAGCAGTTCTGGAAGTCCTCTTTGGTGAGTCTCTTTAGTTGTGCTGCTATGGCTTCTTCGATGTCCTGAAGTGATTCAAAACACTTACCGTTCATGGTCACTGTGAGTTTGCAAAGAGCTAGAAGTCACACAATTCCAGATCCAATGAATAAAGTGGATGAGGACACACTCTAGTGTTTCTGTGAGCCTGTCTTTCTGATAGATGGCACTCCATAGCAACATTCACTGCATTTTTTTTTATTGCATCTCATAAAAACACTCACGAAAGAGGTCTTCCAGAACTGCTTCAGAAAATGGCAGGAACAATAGGGTATGTTCAAGGTAGGGGGAGTGTTTTGAGGAAGAATAATAGCAGTGTGTCCTTTACTACAATAATTTTTTTAAATGTAAATATTTGTTATACAGTTTGATCACACCACACACATTAAATCTTCAGCAGACCTAAAATTTTTCTATAGCATACTACTTCCCTATGTAAGTGGTGCAGAAATAATAAAACATTTTGTGGTACAAAGTCATCGGCCATCCCTTTCTGAGCAGGTATAAGTGAGCAACTCTCCTGGGACAACTACCAGTCTCTGTCCCCAGCTCCCAGGTGATTGTGCATTTATCTAGAAGAAATCGGTTAGGTCCCTTAAAAGGCTAGAATGAAAACTGATGAAACATGATATGGAATAAAAATTAATTTAGCACTAAAACACTAAGGATATAATCTCAGAAAAAAGGGTATTCTTTAAATTGAGAAATCTTGGTCTCACGAGAAAAGTACCATCTCCGTTCCTCCATTTTTCTCACTTTAGCCCCAGGTTGGATTTTGGGAACTACTGCACCCTATCACAATGTGTGTCCTCTTCCTGTTACCCAGAAGCAACATTGGGTTGGGCTCTGTAAGAGGTAGGGGACGCTGATCTGAGTTTCAGGTTGCCATCACATGCAGGCACCACAAGAGGCATCAGCCACTAAAATGAGAATGAGTGCCATGATAAAACAAGAAGACCTGGCTATGTCCCAAACAGTTGACCTTGGGCCCGTCCCTTCACCATTCAGAGCCCCAGTGTCCTCAACTCTAACATGAAGAGCCTAGACTTGGGTCTGAAGACCTTTTCCAGGTCTAGCAATCTGCAAGGCCATGAGGCGTTAAGTATGCCATACATTTCAAGAAGATCATTATTTAATTCCCTTCAAGTTCTTTCCAGATTCTTTGATGGAAGCAGGCTTCCTTGATCCTATCTAAAAGCAGTAGCCAGCAAAGCTGCTCTCCCGGCCCCCTGCCAGTATCGAGTCCATATTTAAGAATGGCAGTGGCCATGGTGCCCAGGCTGAAATGTGATGTACACATTTGGCAGTGTAGAGCGCAATGTAGCTACACATCACTGATCAAAACCCATCGGGCTTATCAGTGGGTCTGACAGGTACTTCTTGGCTGCCTTCCCAGGCTGGGGAGGTATCCCCGTGCCAACCAATGGGACGCCCTCTCTTTGCTTTTGATGTTTATGCTGCCACCTTGGAGAGAAGGCTCAGCCCTGCTGGGGAGACTGTCAGCATGAGACTCAGATAGATAGCACTCTGTGGGCACGAGGCGCAGGCGAGCCGGGGAAGGCAACAGCCTCCTGGACTCTTGCCTCCACCTTCCCCACCGGTCTCTGGAAGTTTCCCAGGCAACTTTCTGGCCTTTGACAACTGGTTCCTCTCACCTTCCTTGAAGTGACATCTCCTTTCCCAGAATTATTTACTGGCTACCTGCATGTAAAGGACTTTACCTTTGAAAGTGCTTTAGAATCTTTAATGAGCTAATCCTCTTCTCCCTGAGTTGGTTGGCAAGTTGACTGATACTGTTTAGGAAGAAACTGAAACCCAAGTGTCACAGAGTGACTTGCTCCAGGTCACCCCAGGCAAACCTGCGACTGTAGACATACACCACATTGTCCCAGCCCCGGCATCACTCTGATTATGGCCTTTGTTGTCAGGCATCTCTCACTGATGGCTCATTGTCAAATCCCAACCTCCCGTAGGCCAGGGACTCTGGGCTTTCCTTTTTCTTCAGAGAGGGACTTGGCCAGACCTGTTCGAGGCACTTATGCAGGGTCCGCTCTGCCCCTGGGGAGAGTGTGCCCCGGGGTACCTGGAACTTTCAGGCTGAGGCGGGCACCACAGACTGCGAGCTACATCCCGTGTGCTGCCTGTTTCAGCATGGCCCACAAGCTAAGAGCACTTTTACATTTTTAAATGGTTGAAAAATTCAAAAGAAGAAATTTTTGGTGTGTGAAAACTATGTGAAATTCGAATTCCACTGTCTGCATAAAGTTTAATTGAACTATAGCCGTGCTCATTCTGTACATATTGTTAAGGCTATATATACACTATGGTCCACAAAGCCCAAAATATTTATTATTAGGGGCCCCTCCTCCCATTCATGTGTGAAATCCTAACCTTCAGTATCACAGCATGTGACTTTATTTGAAAATAGGAACCTTTCTGATGTCATTTATTAAACTGTGGTGGATCCCTAATCCAGCGTAAGTAGTGTCCCTATAAAAATAGGAAATTTAAGGCCAGGGATTTAGCTCAGTAGCATAAGTGCCTGCCTGGCAGGCACAAGGTCATGAGTTCAATCCCCAGTACCTAAAAAAAAAAAAAAAGGAAATTTAAACGTAGGTGCTCACATGAAGAGAACACCATGTCCATGTGACAAGGAAAGAACGAATGCAAGAGATGCATCTACCAGCCAAGGAAGCCCAGAGATTTGCTGACAAACCACCAGAAGCAAGGAGAAGGGCACAGAGCAAACTGCCTTACAGTCCTTAGAAGCAGCAACCCTGCCGACACAGTGCCTCAAACTTACATCTTACAGAACTGTGAGACAATGCATTTCTACCGTTTAAGATACCCGGTTTGTGAAACTTCCTTTTGGCAGCTCCAGCAAACTAATATATTTACTATCCAGCCATTTACAGAGAAATACTGCTGGTCCCTGTAAATCCAAGTACAAACTTGGGGTTAGGGTAAAACTACACTCATCCTCATTTAGAACCTAACCTAGGTATGTCGGGGCTTGGGGCTGGCTCCTGGATCCTGGGTATCTTGCTGGAGAGCTTATTCATGTCTCCCCCTGTCAAAAGTTACCCTTCCAAGCTGGGCATGGTGGCTCATTCCTGTAGTTTCAGCACTCAGGAGGCTGATGGAGAAGGACTCCCAGATCACTGACGATGTCAAAATTGATGGCAGCAGGGCTGGGGATCTAGCTCCACAGTCTAAGCGCCTGCCCGGCAAGCGCAAGGTTGTGAGTTCAATCCCTGGTGCCGCCAAAAAAAAAAAAAAATTGATGGCAGCAAATGTGGACTGCTGATGGCTAAATGAGGGCTTGGAAGGTTGGCCCAGAGGTAGCGTATGGCTTGCTTTCTATTTTAAATGGTTTATTCCAGGGCAGGAGTCTTGTGAGATGAGCGTTGCGGAACATGCCTCTCAGTTCCCTCATCTCTTGTGGCTTTGGGAAGCTGCCCACTCTTTTCATGAATGGAAATTTTTATTCTAGATGAAAGAACCAACAGTTCTGAAAGCTGTAAGCCCCTCCATCATATGCAGAGCTTCCAGGGAACTGAGCTGGGATAGTCCTGTCTTTTGGAGGAAGACTGTGTAGGTCCGCTGCAAAGATGCAGGTAGCATCCACCGCACATTAGAGGCACGGAAAACAGTCATCCTAAAGCCCAAGACGAAACCCAGGCCCCTGCACTGGTATGAATCTGAGGACTCAGTGTTCATTTCCTAGTGCTGCCATTACAAAATACCACAAACCGGTGGATTCAAACAACGTAACAGTGATGGAGAAGTCTGAAGTCAAGGAGCTGGCACAGCCATCTTCTCTCCAAAGAGAACCACCCTTCCCCCTTCCAATTTCTGGTGTCTCCAGGCTTTGCTTGGCTTGTGGCAGCACTGCTCCAATTTGTTTCATCTTCACGTAGCTTTCTTACCTGCACCTGTGTCCTTTCTTGTTACAAAGATACCAGTCACTGGGTATAGGCCCAGCCTAAATCTAAAGTGCTTTCTTTTCTCAAAATTCTCAATGCATTCTATTGCCAGACAACGAATTATATATCCCAGCTTCCAAATGAAGACATCTGAGGTTCTGGGTGGACTGACTATGGGAGGACGCTATCCAACCCAGTACAGTCAGTGTGGTTGAAAGTGAGAGCATTTACAACCAGAATTGCTAAGATCAAAAGGGAATTGTTTGTCTACTATAAGTAGGAAGTTGAAATGTGACTCCAGGTATCAAGCACACAGCAAGATCCAGAGGTTCGAATACTGTCCTCAAGATCCATCCCTTGTTCTTCATCCCTTGGCTCTGGTTTCTCTGGCAGGAGGCACACTACCCTCTTGTATAGTGGTAAGCAGGGCATTTGGTATCTGGATTTCCATTGTTCCTAGGAAAAAAGAGGACTGTACTTTTTTCTTGATTTTTCTATGAAAAATCTCCAGGAGACTGTAGCTTGGGTGGCAGGTTAGTTTCTGAATGAATAGTTGTGAGATAGAGAGCTATAATTGGCAGGGCCTGCTTGGATCGTTCATCCACCTGTAGAATAAGAGTAGACTCAGCCCCACCTGATTTCTCAGGGTGGCCCAGGGGATGCAGGACATGGAAGATGCTGGAAGGAAGTTAACAGGATAACTACCCAGCTCTAGCTCAGAGCAACCGTGTACCCAGCTCTGAAAATACTGTTCAAAATGAAGTTAGCATTTGTGTTTGATGGCAACTAACCATTTCCTACCACTCCTGTTTTCATATCTTTGGAGTGAATACTAACATTGAATTGGATATAGAAATTAGGAAACTTTTCCATTGACCATTGTCCTCCAAGTGCCCAGAAAGAAGTGAGTTTGGGCCCCTTTGCCCAAACTGCACCCTTTGCTGTCCCATATACCGATTGTTACAGTTCTGTCAGACCCCAGAGGTGGCACATCATTATCTGAGGCTGGTCAGCCAACGAGGAAGGAGGTTCAAGACATGGTGCTTGAACCTGCACAAAACGTGGTCTCTTCAGCAAATGCATGCAGGCTGTGAAAGATTTGGGACACTACTGGCATCCTGAATGGAAGGGTGATGAGTAGCTAAATCCTAAAACTCTGCTTACCTAGCTACACGTAACCCTGCAACCAGGAAAGCACTAGTCTTCAGATGAGTACATGCAAATAGCATCTCTCATTCCTACGGTCAGCAAGCTTTTCTTTTTCTTTTTCTTTTTTTCTTTCGAGATGAGGTCTTGCTATGTTGCCTGGGCTGGCCTCATATTTCTTGGTCCAGGTGATCTCCCTGACTCAGCCTCCAAAATAGCTGAGACTATAGATGTATACCATCATGCCAGGCACAGGCTTTGTTTTAGAATATTGATGCTAAACTGCACTGGGCACCAGGGATACCAAACACAAAGTTGATTCAGACTATGAAACCCATTTTGGATGGGAGAAAACTTCATAGAAACAGAAGAGCATAAAATTAAGTGATTAATTTAGTACCAAGCACAGAGAAATAGAAGAGTAAAAGAAGGGCATGGCTGGGAAGGGAAGTTCTTGGAAAAGATCAAAGACATGGTTTTAGAAAAAGGATGACTCAACCTAAAAATGCTTTTTTGGTCACAAATAACAGAAGACCCAAATCAAACAGTCTTGAAAAATAAAGTTAATTTATTTTCTTATATGAGTCAAAGTTCAAAGGAAGGATGGCTTATAGGGGTTCACAGTGTTTTCAGGGCTGGGCTTCCATTCTCTGTCCTCCGTGAGTCAGCTTCTTTCTTAGGCTGATTTTCCTCATAGAAACAGAACAGCTATAGTAGATCCAGACCTCACATCCGCACACCAAGCTGTCCAGATGACCCAGCATTCCTAGCGAGGATCCTGACCTTCACTCTGCTGCACTGGTTTAAACCACAAGCCTACATCTGGTTCTGTCACCCCGGCCAGGGGTATAGAGTGCACTAGTCATCTTGACCTAGGTCACAGCTCTACCCTGGGAGCCAGGGATGGCATCAGATGTTTGAAACAGCGAGATAAATGCAACCAACAAAGTATCTGCTCTGTAAAGGAATGGAATGCCTAGCCAGGCTTGCTGAAACCCTACATTGATATTATCATTCATCAGCATACAGTGCCACTGGTCTTAGCTGAAGGAAGCACCTGGTTCTTCAGTAAGAAGTGAATAGAAATGAATTCCAGCTTTTGAAAACCAAGAAGCAAAAATCAAGTCATTTTTCCAGGGAAAAAATATCATCCCTCATCCCACCTTGGGCTTTTGGTAATATATTTAGCCATGAGGCTCACTTGGCTTTGCCAGGAGCCTCCCCTTGTGGGAGGAGGAGAGCAGTAGGGCCCACTTGGGGCGGTTTATGTTATGCTGCAATAGCAACCCCCAGATCTCACTGGCTGGATACAAGTGTGCTGTGAGTCCCCAGCATAGTGGGTCTTCATATGATGGCTGGGAATCCAGCAGGAGACTCTACCATCCTGTGCCTGCACTCTCTAGAATCTATATCCATCCCCCTAAGTCAGAAGCAAGAAGAGAGCTTGCTAGGAGGACTGGTGCCACCAGCTGGGCATGACTGTTGGCCAAAGCAAAGTCCTACAGTCGTGTCTGTCAAACATCAAGGGATAGGCCAGTGCAGTCTGGGCTAGGAGTACAAGAGAACTGGGTATGGAGGACCGTGGGTAACAGCTGCTCCCGCACCCCTCAAGCAGGAGCAGAGAAGTGCGTCAGGTGGCGGCAGCCCCCTCCAGTCGCACCAGCCTTCGATGATTCCAGCTGCCACATGCAGGAGCCTGTTTCCAGAAGGGGAGGAGACTGGCAATGGAAAGATTAACCGCTCCCTGGGTTGCACAGGGGGATCAGTATTTTCAATAGTACTTTCTGAGTTCAGCCTCAAAGTAAATGGTTAATGCATCTTATATCAACAGCACAGTGATTCATAATGTAAACTTGGAGAATTTTTGATGTTTCAGGCCCACATTCCTTTTAATTTGGCTCTGCATTCTTTTAAAGCCACAGTGTGCTCACTTAATGGAATGCAGCATGCAAATGCACAAGTTTTTGCCTGGAGGCAATTTAGCCTGGCTGTTTCAATGGATGTCTTCTTTCAAGTGTATACTCTTTCTTAAATTATTTACTGGGTAAACACACTTTGCATTTTCAACAGGAAGATTAAGACTGCATGCTACAGACCTAGTTGAACATCAAGCCCCACCCCCTCTTGCCCAAAGTTAAGAGGGAGTTACTTTGGGCTTCCCCCAAAGTTCTTTCTCTGGCTTGTTTTGCTGATTCTCCCCAAATTCTGTGTTTCTTTCTGCTTTGCCCAGTTGCTCTAGGCCACCAGCAACTGGCTATGACTGTCCTCCGGGCTTCTCCACAGATGGGGCCTGCCACTGCCAGCCTTTGTTTCCCCCCTCCAAGCTGGCTCCTTCCTGTCCATTCCAGGACCCTGACGGCTCTCTTTTCTGGTCCATAGAGAGGCTATATTTGCCCAGCTTCCTTGAGGTGCAAAGCTGGGTGATGGCCTGACCACTCAAGCTTACTTATAACCTTGTCTGTTCCAGGTCCTTTTGTCCCCTTTGTTCCCCTCATTCCAAATATCTGGCAGCCTTTCACTTAACACCAGCTATCCTCATCCACCGGCACGCACCTCTGGTCCTCAAAGACTGATCCTTCTCGCAGTCTGGGGAGAAGACCCAGCAGTCCTCTGAGAGCCCACGAAGGTTTGCAGTTCTGTCGTTGGGGGCTGGCTTCAACTTTTAACTTCGGCCTTTTCTACTCAGACCCCCTGATATTTTTCTGCCAATTGAATCTGCACAGATCTCTTCTCCATTCTCCTTTGAACGGAATCATTGCCATTACGAGAGGCTGTGTTCTTTCATCATCATTCTTTGGACAGCCCTCTTTTGAGTCCCAGAGTGCCAGCCACTGTACAGCGGTGTTGGGGCTGAAGAGGTGAATTCCACATGGTCCCCACAGGTAGACCCACTGACACACAGGGGACAGTGACAGGAACCCAGGAGGCTCTGTGGGTGCACTAAGGAGAGTGAGCCCTACTGGGAAGGCCAGTGAAGAGCTGACAACTCAAGGATTCCTGTGCATTTACTTTTTCCTAGCCCTGTCTCAAATTAAATGAGTAACAAACACCCCCAGTTAATCCTTTATAAATTAGCATCATGATGCCTTGGGGCCCTCAACCTACAAATAAAATGGTTGTCAACCAAACTGTACAGGAGCCATACGACCATATATTACTAAGGCAGAATTTTAAAAAGAGTTCTCATGCTTTTAATCTGTTTCACTGCTGAGCTTCAATTTTGCTGATTTCCTTTGCAAGTTGGGTGTGGGTGATTGTGGTAAATAAAGATTTTGATGGTAACTTGGGTACATGGGATGTATACAGACTGTCCCTTCCCGAAGAAAGCAGGGGAAATCAATTTGTGCTTTAAATGGAACCACCAAATAGCACCAATCAGTGTTGCTAATTAGCTTCCCTGTAATAAACCATGAGGTCCTGTTTTTATTTACTTATTGGGGAGGACAGAGAACCCTCCTGTCTCCTGAGTAAATATGGCCTGTTAAGCTGGAATTAGCTGTCATCACAGAAGAATTAATGTCAGGCACAGACTTTCTAGTGGGGACGGGGAGAAACAAACGAGACAGATCTCAGACGAGCCTGTGTGATAAATGAGGACCAAGCGCGCCATTCATCTCCTGCGAGGAAAGTGGACACAGGCACTAAAGCAGTTTTGCGGAAGACGTGTCAGCAAATGTGATCATTTTGTAACCTGTCAGGAGGAAAGGGAGCTGGTCCTGTTAGGGGCCACAGGGGAGCAGCTTGCTCTGATGTGACAGTCCCCATCCATCCGGTTAAGTGTGGGAAGGAGGGGGTTGCTGAGGAGGACTCACCCGAAACTACAACCTGGTGTTTTCCTTCCAAGAAACAAACATCCAGATGCTCTAAAAGGCTGTGAATGTGCTGCCAAGGTGTCCTTACAAACTGAGAGTGGTCCCTGTTCAAGTGGAGACCTGGCTCGGTCCCACCCGGCCACCCCCTGTTGGAGACCCCTGTCCCGTCCCGTGTCTAGAATAAGGCGCAGACCTCTTTCTGCCCACATCTGATTCGCTGTGAGCCTTTAAGCCAGGTGGGCAGCCAGCTAGGCGGCCAGTCACTCTGGTTTCTATTTCTGTGCAGCTCTGTGAGAGCGAGCGTGGGCGAGGCTGCTAGACCTAGGCTCCCTTTGAAAGTCTCAACAAAGCATTCTGATGTGCAACCTCTTTTCTCCGAATGAGGTAACAAATTATGAAACAACTTCACCGGAAGCTCTCCACAGGCATCTGCTCACCTCTGCTTTTCCTCTGAGGTCAGCAGCACCAGACCCAGATCAGGGGAGTGAGAACGAATCTGAGGGGAGGGCTCCCCGCAAACTATGACAAGCATCTTGAGGACTTTCCATTATTTCTCACTTCCTTTTTTTTTTTTTTTTTTTGCCGTGGAGCAAACGTATTACTTCCTCCTGGCATGATGGAGCATGAGCCACAGTGACAGACGATAGTTTCATAGCCTAAGCTTCGAGTTTGACACTTGCTTCTTAATTCCATCCTTTTCTCGCTAAGTCTCTCTTTTACTTTTCCCCAGGTATTTTTGCACAGGTAAGTACCTTACTGACATATGTTTCCTTGGAGTCTTTTCCTTTCACAGGAAACACTGCCAAAAAAAAAAATGAAGCTTGTCTCACATTTTAAATTAAAAAGAGAAGCTTACGTGGGGTTCTTGATCATTTAAAGAGACTACATGGTATTTGGAGCCTGAAAAATCATTTGATTGACTCTAACTTTGCAGTAAGCATTTCTCTGAGTGTAGTGTGACGAGTACTATGGAGATGTTCCTAGTATCCAAAGCTGTGTGATCACACACACACATTCAGGGCACACTCAGGGGAGTTAGTGTCGCTCACCAACCCAGCCTCAGACGAGCTTTGTCAGAACGTCTTCCATTTATCTGTGTGCAATTTTTTCTTCTCTATCTCCCAGAATCATCCAGAACCGCATCCTACTTGTCATTTTGGGGATCATCGTGGTTATCACCATCCTGACGGCGATCACTTTTTTCATCCGAAGACACTGATGTATCTGCTCTCCCTTGATAAACAGCAACCTCGGCGTGTTCTGAGTAATTAAGACAAAATGGTCACATGAATCATTCTCTTCTGCTGACAGGCCCTGGGTGACCTTCTCCCTCCCTTACCACCGTTCAACTGCTCGAGTGTAAAGAGTGTAAAAATATTTTCTATTCCTGTTTGCATGTGGGTTGATTTTCTTTTTCTAGGTTTGTCTTCAACCAGATTTGTTTTTTATAGGCAAAAGTGAATGTTTATTTGCCTTTTGGTAATTTCATCTATTATCTGAAATAGCTCAATGGAATCTTTCTTAGCCTGTGGACATGTTAGGGGTCATGGCTTCAGAGACAGCGTGATGAGTCAGTCACAGCAGCTTCTGTTTGTCATGAATTTCTTGTCCAAAGTCTTTCTGTGTTGCCCAAGGATACAAATGCAAAGAAAATCAGGGGACAGAGCCAGCGACCAGCTCCAGCAAGCCAGCCCAGTCCCTTCCCAGGCATAATGCACATAGTCAACCTGCCCAAGTGCTTTTATTACAAAGAAGGGTATTTAATGTCACTTGTAGTGGAAGTTGACTTAGCACTTTCCCTGTTTTTCTATTACATAATTTTTTAAACTGGAGAATATTTTTGCTGAACCTGCCCAGTATCCACTTTTCACAAGCTTAGTTACTGGCTACAAGAAATACTTTCTTGCCTTCCCCAAATCTCGTACTCCCCCGTGTGTTGGCAAAATGAGCCCTGGCACAGTATTTAATTGTGACCTCATCTTCCCTGACCTGTGTAAGCATCTCTGTATCCTTTCGGTTTTAATATTTGCACTGCCAAAAGCAGCCCTCATACATGCAAAAGGTCTGACAAGGTTCGCTCCACATCCATTCCAGTATGTAAAGAGAACATGAATATTTCAGTAAGAGCAAGAACGTGACTCCATCTGTTCGAAATTTCCAAGGTGATTATAAATATGGGAGAGTCCTATAGGATGATCTACTGGAAATAAACTTTATGGAAAATGTTCACTAACCTCCTTTCAAAGGAGAAGGATTGAAGGATGTTTCAAAAGGGCGACTTGGGTTTTTTGCTAACAAATGTTAGCAAAGCCTTTCTGGATTCACTATGTATTCAAACTTCTAACATGCTTTGTGATTTTTCTTTCTTTCTGTCTGAGGTAACTGAGAATTGCGTTCAAAATGAGTTCATTTGTGATCAGGCTTAAAAGTTGCCCAAGCTGAGGTCATTTTCTCCCTAGTTTTAAAGCAAAATGTGTTTTTCTTAAGACATCATAGCCACTTACGGGGTCTGTACTATCTTTTGAATATAATTGGAAGCTCTGAATTCTTGAAAAGCAAACCTGTTCTCTTCATAAAAAATGCTAACCACCTGTGCTCGTGGATCAAGATCATCCAAATGCAGCACTTGGTTTTGTTTTTTGTTTTGGGGGGGGTTTCCCCCTCAACTCAGAGGAGAACCATTATGGTGTAGACAGGAAATGCAGAATGCAAAATCCACCAGAGAAATCATACTTATCGGAACAGGCCAGGGCCTGCATGTGTTCAGATAAATCATTTAGTATTGTGTAAATAAAGCTACAGCCTTTATGTCAGAGGGATAGGATGGGATTTTGGCCAAGGGAAGTCCAACAGCAAAGAAGCAGGAAGCTGTGTTAATTTTCCTGTCAGCTCAAAGAACCATCTCAGCAAAACCTTATTCTGATAACAGAATTCTAGATGTGCTGAACACATGGAAGAAATCATTTAAAAGCCAAGAAACAAACAACTCCCTTCTCATCTGGAACACTGTCAGTGAAGTACACCAACCCCTCCGGTGGCTTCCTTGGAAACTATTGGTCTTAGTTAAGTGCATAACTGGATGCCAAGCTACATCTCCCACCTCCTTCCCATCTCCAGCTCAGCTCACTCTTCCCAAGGCCACCTCACCAGCAAGCTTGATCTGATCATCTGTACTTGATGGCTCCCAAATGTTTCGCTCAAACCTTGCGTTCATGCGGAAACAGGTGAAACGAGAAGGAAGGAGTGCTTTCATCGCTTCCTTTGCCTTGGCTTCTTCTGTCCAATTCCATGTCTTTATCAGCCCTTGCCTGGGACTTCACCCCAGTTCAGCCTTGGGAGTGGGAAGAAAACCTTTGGCTTACGGCTCCATCAAACCCCCTTGATAGTGACCAGGCCACGGCATGCTATGTGAGGGGGCTGGTCAGAAGGTCTCCTTCCCCCCGACCCTGCTGTAGACTGCAGGCAGGACTCACAGGCCAAGTGCTGTCCCTCCTTCCCTGCTCCATGGGGGAAAGAAGAAAATCCACAAGTTTGAAGCTGGCTGGAAATCTGGGGAAGGTTCTAGGTGCTTAGTTCATATACTTTGATTGTTGGACGTTCCTGGAGTTGGGAGCCTTTGTTACGAACAGTGTTTGATGGGGAGGGTGAGGAAAGATGACGATGAAGGCGTAGGGGAGGAAGAAGAGAGGGGAGCCCTTGCCATATAAAATTCATGCAGACTAAACAGCTTCCCTGACAGAATAAATAAAGCGGATGCTACCCTGCTCCAGAATCAAAAGCAATTTAATTAAAGTCTCTTAAGTTGTAAAGAGTTTTAAATGTTCCATGTTGAAGGCGAATGCCTACAAATGCAGTGGGCTTGACGTCAGCTGCCAGGCCTGGGCTGGGAGGCCATTTGCTATTCTGTTTCAGGCAGGCTGGATTGTCTTATTTTGGAACCAGCTTGGTGGGGGGTTTGCTTTGCTACTGCTTCTGAGCCCTGAGCTTCAAAGGCTGAAATTAATGGTGAACAAAATTGTGCGGCTCTGGCCGTCCCATGCGGGGCAAGCCCATTGAGGGTTATCATTAAGTAAAGAAATAAAGAGGGGAAAAAAGCCTGCCTGCTCCAAAAACCTCATCAGATAATGACCTCAGTGATTGGGTTTTCATTACCAAACAACATCCAGAGATTATCAACCCGTGGAGGGGGCGAGGGGATGGGGAGGAAGAAAGAAAGAAAGGAAAAGGCCACTGTCTTTCTCTCCCTCTCTTTCTCCTTTTTTTTTTTTGCACATCTTTTCTTTAAAACTGTCAGATCATTTCAGTATTTCAAATCCGAGGAAAACAGCCTGCCTGCTGCTGTATTTGAAGTTGTAATGGTGTCAAAAAGTCACGACTGACTGACAGCCGTCAGTCCCAGAGGGGCTCATTAAATCATAAAAACTTGACAAGGAAATAATTGCGCATCGCCAGCAACTTGGCGCCTGTTTAGACGTTTTTATTTTCTTTCATTATTAGTCCCCACCATTACGTTCATTAACAAATTGCATTAAACAACTGTTAAGGGCTAATGATTTGTTTATCGCTTTTTTTATTATTATTATTTAAACATTAGCTGTGTCATGTGGTACCTCAGCAGCCTCTCGCCATCATCTGACTGAATATTTTTCCACTCCGAGCTCTGGGTACTGTTGGAATATGAAATAGATTATTCATTACTCTCCTCTTTGCCACTGATTTGGTTTCATGTAGCGTCTTCCACAGAGAAAGATGAAAACTTGTCAAAAATAGGTTATATCTTATTCGAAGGGGCAACAATAGCAGCAGGTACAGGCACGCTTTAATATTTAATTAAGGTTGATGTTAACCCCTTTAAATGACTTTAGCTGTAAGTTATATTTAAATGCAGAAGAGAAAAATAATTGTTCTTAATTTGCAACCTGTTCAGTAGGCATTCTTCATGGAGTTAGCTGGAAATTTAGAGCAGAATTTTTAAATAATGAAATTTCCCATCATAAATATTTATAGCAGTTTGTGTACATAGTGAAGAATTAACTATAAGCAACGATTTCCTCATCTCTTTGGTTTGAACTGTTAGGCTAGTGGGGCCCTCTGTGCTTTGGAGTGAGGTGGCTTTCCTGGAAGCAATGTGTGTTTGGAGGAGAAGTCCAAAGCCAAGGACTGTTGGTTGGTTGTGGCCAGCGCTGGTTTCAAAGGCGCTGCTGTTGAGTCTCCAGTCCGCGGCCACTTGCCTTCCCCTTTAGCTGAGTGTGTGGTTGGAAGACTGTGGTCTGCAGTGAGAGAGAGCAGGAACAGATGTCTTAAAGGAGGACTTGTGTGTCCAGATGGCTGCTTCAGGGAGGGTGTGATGAGTGTCTTGGGTGCCTTCAGGTGCTCAACTGGAAGTCATCACGAAGGGTGCTTCTCTCATAGGCAACAGGAGCAGCATTTGGCTGTGACTGACCTTTCACCCTTTACCTTTCTGTGGACTGCCATTGGCAAATTGATTGGCTTTTCCGTGGGCTTTGAGCTTGAGGGGCCAGAGAGGACAAGGCTCCATCTTGGTCGTCCTGAGTCAGAAGTCGATGACCTTCTCGTGCCATAATGGCTGGCCATTTGTTCCGTAAATTTACACAACTGTGACAGCCACTCTCAGAGGCCTGCTTCACTGGCACTTCAGGACTGAAGGTTCTGGTCAGGAACAAGGAGTACCTTTTCCTATCCTGTCTCTGGTGCTACCCTCCCATCCCCAGAAAGACCAGATCCTTTAGATGTGAAAAGAGATGAGTCATGTTCCTTACTCAATGAAGTATTTCTCAGCACCACACACACAAGGTCAGATAGTCCTGCAGGAGCTGTGGGCCAGCCTGGCAGGCGACAGCCTGGAGGTGAGGTCTGCTTGCAACTGTCATTGATCACTGCGGACATAGAAATGGTAGACATGCCAAGGCCCAGAGGGCTTCAGGGCTCCATTCTGATCCAGTTCAAATTAGCCATATGATAAGCCACCACTCTTAGGATGACTTCCATACCTCAGCAGGAGACATGCTCAGAGCCATTTTTCCAGAACAAAGGAAGGCTCCATGGTGTGAACCATCCCCAATGTCACTCCCACTCACCTGGTTAAGAGTTCCGAGACTAGAAAACAATCCTTAAACTTGACCTCACACCATGCTGTAACTCACTAACCTTAAACCTGACCCCAAGAAAGATCCTTACTTTTGTGACTTTACTTCACCTATGGCCCATCGGGCTCTGACTAGTAACATATGCCAAAGACTGACCAAATAACATGGCCATGTGGCTTTTACACCAGATGCCAGCCTTTTCGAATGTGATGAGTGACTGCGTAGACAGCTCAGAAAAGATCTTGAAGCTACAGGCAGTGCCCCCAAAAACAGTGATGTCAACGGGCAGGCACGAGCAGCCAGGCCCAGGCAGGAAGACATGCATGGGTGGAGCCAGGGCATTGTGGGATGGGTGATGGAGCCAGGGTTGGCAGTGCCTTCTCTTGCAGAGGTGGGAAGGCAGATGTGCTACCTATCTCTTGGGAATCCAGATTAATAGCAAGGGAAGCGTTCCAGAGCCATCTGACTAGAAACAAAACCAAGATGGCAGGAGAAGAGGGGTGGGAATGTACGGGAGGTGAGGACCAGATGGGATACCATTGAAGGCCAATGGATTCCCCATGCCAGAGGGCAGGAGGTGGTAAAGGGGCTCATCCCAGGGAAGAGTGGGGAGGGGGGATTGGGCAATCTTGAAGCACCCTGAACCCATCATACCCCTGCTTCAGGAAGACCGAGACAAAGGGAACAACATGGACCCCCTACCCATGCCACACACTACCCGTCTCCACCCTCCCGTATTTTCTGCCTGCCGTGGAGAAAGCACTTCCTTTTCCCGAATTGCATCCTTCCTCTGCTATATAAATAACGAAAGCATCTCAGTAAGGGGGAAATGGCAGGAAGTAGCACTCTGGGCAGTGATTGTGCGAACTTAGGCACCCCTCCTTCCCTCCGTCCAAACAAGCCCCTTTGGCGTGAATAATAGCTCGGAAGCGCCGAAGCTGTATTGATTGGCTGCCCTCACAGCTCCGCAGAGAGCTGCCTGGGCTTTTCCTGGAGGCAGGACACATGATGGAGTCAGCACCTCCCCTCCCCTGGCCAGCCCCAGGTGTGCTCAGGAGGGGACAGAACAGGGATGATGGGGGCGGGGAGCCAGGCCTTCCTCCAGGTCAGTGTGGCTTTATTGCCCCAGTGTTTTTGTTATTGGCTTATTTGGCCATGAAAGGCACATAGTTGGAGAGGGATGGTTTTTCTGTTTTTTCCTCCCCTGTTCTCCACTGCAAATTGAACCTAGGGCCTTCACACTGAGCAACATCCCCAGTCCTTTTTCATTTTTTAAGGCAGGGTCTCACTAAGTTGCTAAGTTGTCCAGTTTGGGTTTGAACTTGTGATCCTCCTCCTCCTTCAACCTCCTAGAGTGCTAGAATCACATACACCATCCTGCCCCACTAAGGAATGACTTTTCATGATGAGGCCCTATAGAGTTAAGAATGCACACATCTTCTGGCTTAAGCGTCTGTCCAAAAGATTCTGCCAGGGACCCAGGCCACAGAGGCCCCTCAGTTCAGCCCTCTGGGCCCTGCTGAATCCCGCCTATCAGCCCAAGCACTGTGGTAACTGCACTGCGCTTTCCTGCTGATTTTCTCTGTCATGGGCCACCAGGAAGAGGGAACAAGAATGGGGCAGAATCCATCACCTTCACGGGAGATGGGAGCTACTGCTAAAGTTCTGGAGGAGTGTCACCAGAGGCCGGCTTCAGCAGAGACTCTCTGAGACCATGACTCGACTGTCCCCCACCCTGGTTGGCATCTCCTCTGGACATAGTGGCCTTGGCCCCTTGAGAGACGTACAACTGTGAGGTCAGCCAGGCCCATGCAGTGATACCCTGAAATCCCACCATTGAAGATTCACCCCTTTCACTTCTAACCTTGAAGTATGGGAAATACAAGTTCATTCTCCGGGCCACTTCGGTCCCCCAACTGGGGGTTCCTCTGAGCCTGGGGTGAAGAGAAGGGCCTTGCTCCCTGGGACCAGCATCTCAGCTGCCTGGGGATAATGGGGCATCTCTAGGACACAGCCTTGTTCCCGAGGCCCTGTTCTTCCAGGACCGTGCTGTGGCCAGGGCTGCAATCAGGAGAACACAGGAACTGAACTTGGGCTCCGTGCAGGAGCAGCGAGGACTGTGGTCGTCTGCAGGTTTCAGGGTAGTGCCTCGCCGAGAAGGACGGTGAGTAAGCAGGAAGGCAGGGCTGAAACTAGCACAGGCAGCCCTGGGCTCAGGCATATTGTCTCACCCATGAGCTGTAGAAGCCATCTCTTGTCCTCACTGAGAGTGAGTGAAGGCACAATGTAGTCCCTAATGGGTCTGCTATGTGCTGAGCAGATCCTCCGTGCACATTCCATCCAGGTACTTAGCACAGAGGGACAGCACGGCAATCAGACCCTCTGTCTGCTCACTTTACGGCCCCTCCCTTTCGCCCAAGTCAGTCTTTCTGAGCTGTAGGCTGCTTTTCTAAAGAAAGGGAGCATCAGAGTGGGAGACAGAAGGCTTCAGTGAGTGAGCTCATTATTGTCCCCGACAAGGCTTCTAAATAATCGAACTTTTCTGTGTTTGAAGGGAGAAAAGCGTAATCAGATTTATTCATCCATTCAATGAATAGTTACTGAGCGTCTACTATGTTCCAGGCCCAGAAGACAGACAGCAAAAAAATAGATAACAGTCTGCGAGTTGAGCATGCTGGGGTGGCGGTCAGAGAGCTTTCTCAGCCCGGCATCCTGACATGCCTTCTCATCTCAGTGAAAAGCCCTGCTTCTCCTGCCTCCATCACCATGACTTCCTCCCGGCAGTCACCACGGCTGTGTTTGCAAAGAGCCCCACAAGCACACAGGTCCCCATCAGCACTGGCCCTCCATCCAGGACTGGCCTAGGAGAGGCAGGACAGGACTAGAGGCTGTTTACACCAGGGCTGACTTGGAGGGAATTTTTCTTCCACTTCTTTTTCTTCTTCTCCTTCTCCTCTCTCCTTCCTCTTCCTCTTCTTCTCATTCTCCTCCTCCTCCTCCTTCTCCTTCTTCCTCTTCCTCTTCTTGTTAAGCAATAAAGGTTTGACTTGGCAGGCAATCAGGAGCCCTAAATATCATAAAAGGGAAAAAAGTAGCCAAGTTGTTAAGCGGTGCACCATGGGAGTGTTGCCGGGCTCCGCCAGCAAGGTGAATGCTAAGCAGTGAGCAGCAAGCAGGGAAGAAATGGAGCAAGATACGTTTTCAAAGGCTTCTCTCTCCTTCTTCTCTCTGTCCCCATGCAGAAAGGGAAATAGAAGCGGAACCCAGATCTGGGTGTGGGGCTGATTGGCTCCTGCCCACACCCTCCCTGCAGACAGTGGAATAACTTTGATGTCTGGGCGTGTGGCTTCAGGCACGCACGGGAGGGGCTGAGTGTCCCAGCGACTGTGTGACTCCTGTGTAAGGGAGACGCAGCCCGCAGAACTGGGCATGGCAGGGCTCTGAAACAAGGAAATGTGCATCAGCATCCCTTGAGCTCTGTGCTGGCCACCTTGGCAACGGGCCGTGTACAGTGGAACTCAGATTCACAAGACCTTTGAGCTCCGCGGGCTGGAGGGGAGGCTGTGGGCCCAGCCTGCTCATCTTCAGGTGGGAAATGAGGTGCTGAAAGGGAACAGGACTTGTTAAAGGTCTCCTAGGTAACAAGGCCACACGTGGGCTCAGGCCTCCAGCCTCCCATGTGGCCTTTTCCCTCTTCACAGAAGGCTTCTCTTCTGACAGCAGCACAGGCTGGAAGGTCTGCTACCATGGCCCTCCCTACCCTCTCCCTCCATCCAGAAGATGGGTCAGGCCTATCCCTGTCTCAGCGCAGAAGAGCCACAGGGCCAGCAGCCCGGACATCTTTGGTTCCCAGTGTGTCCAGGGAAACTGCTCTCCATCCTGGCTCATAGCTCTTCCCACCCC